>JAFJYI010000446.1:0-243231 GCA_019022655.1 Acacia acuminata
TTTTTCAACTCACAATCAATCTTTTCATTCCATTTTCCGTTAATCGTTAGCATCTGAATTATTTTTAACAGACTTCATGCTTGATAATATCTTACTAGTATTAATCCCAATTTTATCTAGATCAGATAAACAGACAACTTAATTTAAGAATTAAGCATAAGAACCTTTGCCACTAGAAAATCAGCCAGAATTCCATTGCCACCAAGTAATTCGCGTCCCAGGGCAGCTGTTTCTCTTGCCCTCAAGGTGATCCACGACTGAAAATTGATGACAAAAGTTAATTGATTAGCATAGCCACTGATGGTAACATGAAGCCTAAATTGAATGCTTGTTATTTGCTGAAAGGCACCGATATCAACAACGAACATAACAAGATACAGACACATGATACAAGGGTTATGACATAACCTTCCCCAAGCTGGCATGACCTGGAGTCATTTTACCATTCTCATACAACTTGCAAAGGCGCCAACCAACAAGAATCATTGCTTGAATGTTACCAAGCATCTGAACAAGTTTCAGTTGATTGATTTGGAACGCTGCCAGTGGTGCTCCAAACTGTTTCCCTCTCTCCTTAGGTACCTTAAATTACCTGTTGCTGCTTTTAGAATGCTTTCCAGGTAAAGCTTTAGTTAAGCATGAGAGCATGCTAACAAAGCAGATACCTATGACACATATCATATGCCTCCATTGAAATGCCAATAGGTTGCCAAGCAACCATCACGCGTGAAACAGCAAGTACCTATTTCAAAATGAAGAGAATAAATATTCAACATGCAAATGAAGAATCAGGCGTAAAAGAATATATGATTAACTGAAAGATGATAATCTCAACTTCTTGTTATCAAGGAAGATTGATACTAATAACACTTCATCGGTCCTTCATATAAGATATAGTTGAGGAATTGATTTTGATCCTAAATATAAGAAATAGTTTTCATATTGGTCAATTTTTTTCTAATTTACACCTATTGATGTTCCCTCAACAATAATCGAGTAGGATGGGTGAATAAGAGAATTAAGGAAGATGGCTATGGTGTTTTAGAAAATAGATGTTATATTAACTAACTCAACTGACTTTTATTAATCTAATCAAATTAGGTAAATATGTTTTATATCAAAAACCGGAGGGAGTATAATTTATTGTAAATTTGGTCAGCCTCTGTGTTAAGCAGTTTAAGGAGGAATGGGGGAGATAGAGAGACAACAGGGATCAAAAGTGGAACAAATAGCGATAATCTAAGATCTCACTTTCACTATACTTTTATCATGCTTTAGCCACTGGAACAATTAATAGGAATTGTCAACATCAATTACCATATGATCACGTGACAAAAAAAAATGTAGATAATGAATAGAGATGAACTCATTCAAGGAACAGGAAGTAAAAATTTCATTCAACGGGCAATAGTATAACATTGGAATTGATTTTAATGTCTGGTCGCTCTACAATATATCTCAGAAATTTGTTATATTACAGCTTCTTTTTAATATGAACAATTATTTGATAGGTGGTTACAACAGATTGATACAAGGAGAAGAGAAAACTAAAGTAGACAATTTTTGTTTTTAGGTACAGGTAAGAAGATACTTGAAGAATATTCTTGTTTTTTTCGTAAAGGCATGCTGATATTTCAAGTACATTCCAACCAAAGAAGAAGGGCAAGGGCAAAACACAGGAATACTGATCTTGCTAATAACCTAGAAGGCATTAGTAGAATCCTGTGCAAGGACACATGATCTAAGACTATGCGATATATGATGTCCTCCAAGTTTTAGCAACAAGAAGTAAGGACTAAATTAGTCATTTCTTGTGGAAGGTATGTGAAGTTCAGATCTTACCTTACTTGTATCCTGAAAAGAGTTCACTCCAGGTATCCTATCCTCATCAGGGACAAAAACTTTCTTCAAAAGAATGTCTCCATTTTGAACAATCCGTAGTCCAATTTTGTTCTCTATTTTTGTAACTGTCAAACCAGGTGCACCCTTTTTCACAATGAATCTGAGTTATAGGTCAAAAAACACATGGATAAACGAGAGAACTTGTGAACAGGATCAAAGGCTCAAGGAAGCACAGGTTTTTGAGTAAAAACACAAATGCATGTGTGCAGACACACCCATTTATTTGATTTGTTGTGGTATCTTGCTAAATATAACTAACAAATCAGCAAATGTACTCGTTTCCTATCCAGCGTTTCTGGCCATCAAGGATCCAACCTCCTTCAACCTGATATTTTCAATGCAAACCATTTTACAAGATTGAAGATCTTTTTGAATACTTAGATAGCATGAAATTTGACTGCTAAAATGAAATTAAAAAGCACAATAAAAGTTGTTATAGAAGCAAATGGTAAATAGGATGAGTCAGGTACAGGGACCCTAGTTGCTGTTGTCTTCAAACCGCTGGCATCACTTCCATAGGGTCTGGCTCAGTTAAAGCCTAAGAAAAATAAAAATAAACATCTTTAACAAGTAGTACCTCAAAGCAAACTGATGCAATGACAGAAAAGGGAGCTTACCCAGCATGCCACAGTGCGTAGCTGTGCTAATGAAGGTAGATACTTTTGCTTCTGTTCTTCTGATCCGCACAATGCTGTACTTGGACGATTAATAAAAGAAAAACCAAAAAGAAATCACTTTAATTGTTGAGAGAATTTCCTGATATAGATGAAACAATAAACATTCAAACTTAGGAGTATTACCAATGGTGAGCATTGCCAAGGATGAATGAACCAAAATGAAAGTTGAACAGCTTGCATCAACTCTAGCAACTTCTGCCGTGGCTACAGCATTTGCAGTAATGGAAAGACCAGGGCATCCATAACGCTGAGAATCAGAACTATTTAAGCAACTCCTTTACCATGTCTCTTATAATAGAAGATATATATACACATAATATGCATGAGAGAACCTTGATAGTGCCACCAGCAATATGCAGTGCGCCTTAGCTTTGGAATAACATGGAAAGGAAACTTGGCCTTCTCCCAATACTTCAGGGGGAAAAAACACAAACAAACAAAGAGAGTTTATGCAAGGGGAAATAAAAGAATCAAGGAAGACAAAACACAATGGAAGAATCATATCATATTCTCATTCTAAATGTATCACAGGAAGATACCTCAGCCATTATAGGAGCTGACTTCTTTTTTTCCATGCATTCTTTTACTTTCATCCTAACAGACTGCTCCTCCGGAGTCAATAAGTCATCAAATTGTAATAATCTGAGACTGTAATTGTCAACAATTAAGAACATTAAATCTTGCCAAAGACAAAATATTTACAAACTTGGATAAATCATGCAATGTGGAAGACACAGAAATGAAGGGTAAGGGCAGTGTTCTGAACTTTGAACGTAAACAGTAAAATGATGAGCATCAATTTAATGTGAATGTTCCTAGCTTCTTCATTTTGTGTAACAAAGATTTTTTGCTTCCATATCCTTTTACTTTCATCCTAACAGCCTGCTCCTCCGTATTCAATAAGTCAACAAAATTGGTAATAATCTGAGGCTGTAGTTTTCAACAATTAAGAACATTAAATCTTGAATCAAGACAAAAATGCTTACAGACTTGACAATCATGCCATGTGGAAGACACAGAAATGAAGGGTAAGGGCAGTGTTCTGGAACTTTGAAGTAAACAGTAAAATGATGAGCATCAATTTAATGAATGTTCAGCTCCTTCATTTTGTGTAACAAAGATTTTCGCAAAGTAGCTATAGCTTGAGGAGGGGAGATGAACTAAATAATTGACGAATTTTTTATTCCCAAAGAATTGGGCCACCTCTAAAACTTTGATGTTTTAGAATGGGGGAAATGAGGAAAACTAGCATGAATTTTATATCGTGACAGGAGAATTTTTGTATAAAAGAATTTGAGGGCAGAGGAAACATTTGTGAGATCCTAGTCAAGGTCTCCCTCGTAGGAATTTAAGCCACAATAGTCAATATGTATAAGTAATATTATTAACAAGTACTCACAGAAAAAAAAAAAAGCTTCAACACATTTTGTGGCGAAGGCACAGCCATGGCTTGTCAGTTATTGATAAAAAACTGTTGCATAATACTATTATCCTACTTTCAACTCAGCAAATTCTAGGCAGAAGTTAGATATAACAATTTTGAGAAATTATTGGTGTGCAGAGAGTAGTTTCCGTTCAGAAGGGTGAAAAAGTAGATTTATTTACCATAAACTAAGAGTTGAGACTTACCAAACAGTTAAAAGTATTACGGTAACAGAGGAAAGGGAGAGGGAGCATTGAGTTCCTCAGAACGTGAACCAAATATAGTCTATTAGATCACACATATATGGGCATCACTAAGAAAAGTTTTTATATCAGCATGTTACTATGTTAGTCCAGAGATACAATCAACCACCATACATAACGTGAAATATGATAAACAAATTTTTTACTGCACGGAGGAAATGTAGAGGCTGGAGTTGCTTGAGGAAATGCTACAGAGATATCCAGTGATGGCAAATTAAAATAGGAAGGCATCTCATTTTTCACATCATCATCTGCGAAATCAAAACACACAACAATAGCTCTTATGAATCATCATACATGGCGGTTATATTCAGGATTATCAATTAAACGGATCATAATACGGTTCCATAACCAGTACATAATGATGACCATTGACCATCATACCACTCTCCAGAACTAACATAAAATATATACCAGTATTCTCAAGTAGTATCGTATGATTTTTATGGCGAAAAAGTCGAACTAAAAACATCAATCAATAAGATTAGCAAAAACAAGATTGAATCACAGTATAATTATTAAGAATATTACAATCACAAAAGAGCACTGAGGTATGGTTAATCGAAAAATGCAATACAGACCTTCGATTCTTGGAAGAAAGGACGGTCATGGTGGCGGATTGCAGGAGATAATTAGGGCTTTGCAGGAGAAGAAAAAATTGTTATCCTATACAGGAGCGTGAAGAGAGAACGGAAAAGAAAACTTGGATTAGAACGAAACTGGAGGAGGCGATATAGATGACGATCAAATTGCGGAAAGAAAGCTCTATGGGCACGCAAAGCAAGGCCAGATCATACTTCCACGTCAGCAATTTCCTTTTATTATCCTTCGCGGGAGTAAGTATATATGGTTGACAGGTGGCTTGCATGTGCCAGAACAGATTTCCTAATCTTCTCTCTCTTTTCTTTCTTTAATCTCATTTTTATCCTTAAAATTTAAAAATTAATTAATCGTATTTAATATTTTTTAAAACAATTACGATAACGTTTTTAATAATTAATTTTTTATTAATTTTGTTTGTATTACAAATTAAATCAGATAAATCATGATTTAATAGTTTAAGTTTATTTATTCATGTTTAAAAATATTAATTTTATAAAATATTAACCGACCATCTATCATTTTTTTTTAAAATCTAAGTCAGTAGATCAGATAATTGAGAAGAAAAGCTGAGAAGAGACATCGAGAGAATCCAAACCCACTTTCTAGTTGGGTGGCCGGATTGAAGTAAGCCCTCCCTCATTCCCAAGATCTCCTCGCTCAGCATCGTTTAACATTTGATCCAATCGCAGTAATGGACAAATCATACATTTCAAAATACCGCATACCTAAATATGAAAATTTTGAAATGCATGACTTGTCTCTCTATACCATTGATCAAAAATTAGACGTCGGCACGGCGGATACTGGAAAGACGGCAGGAGTGAGAATCTGCTCCTAAGCTTTCACATTGTTACTTGAATTGTTGGGTAAACGATAATTTTCACTATTGTCAGTTGTAAAAAGGATACGGTAAGTTTCTTGCAGCATCCCTATTTTAACATACCTTATTCTCAGATTTTACTACGTCATTTATATACGCGTTGCCCTAAAATTGGATGTAGAAATACCCTGCTTTTAATAATGCATTTTCTTTTCAGGTTATTAAACTCTCTTACTGGTAATTTCATTATTCTTTGGTATGTTTTTTCCTGATAATTGACAAATATTATTGTATTTTGTGAACTCAATCCCACACTTATGATGGACTTTATTACTCTTTTCTATTTGCACGATGTTGAGCTATTTCTTTTGCCACCACATTATGTCTTGAATAAGCTAAACTTATTATTTAGAGATATACTATTTATTATGAAAGTTTAGTTTTAGGAGGATTGTTCACTCATAAGTTTTTAATCAAAATTGCACTGAAAGTAAAAAACATAACAATCTAACAATCTTGTCGCTCTATTGATCTTGACTCATTAAATTGCCGCCTAATTGTAAACTTCCAACTAAGACAATTGCTCTTAAAAAACTCAAGAAATCTCCTACTCTTTAAAAAATTTTCAAGGCAAAATCGTTATGTTTTGTTAACTTCCGTAAAAAAAAAAACTAAAAAAACTTCCGCAGAACTACATTTTATACTAAAATTTCAACAAAATTGGTTTATCCCTATTATTTATAACACACACATATATATAAATTTTAAGCCAAATGTTATGCAAAGTTATTATTATTTTTTTACTAAGATGCTACTCATTCAAAAAAATATTATAGGCTTTTCAATTTCAATTGCAGTGCTTGACAAATATTTTTGAATGTGTCTTGGTTTTTTTTTTTTTTTTACTGTGCATAGCATTTGACTTTTCGATTTCAATTGCAGTATCTTGATAAACATTTTTGAATGTGTAGCATCTTGGTTAAAAAAAGAAGGAAAAAAAAATATTGTGCATAGCATTTAGCCTCAAAAGGCATCTACATCTTATATATATACTTAACAGTATTTACGTTAGAACAAGTTATTAATCTCTCCTTACGGCTAAAATAATGTATTTCTTTCATTTGAGACTCACCTACTATAGTCAGAACGAAGCTTTGGATACCGGATGAGCAACCAAAAAAATAATAATATATTTCTTAGGCAAGTTTGCTTAATTCCAAAAACTGATGAGTGGGCTTTTTTTTTTTGCTCAAGGATGAGTGGGCTTTGTAACTATGACAATTGGAAGGCATCACTTCTCTACATTCCATAGAACAAGTGAAGATTTTGGTTTTGCTCAAACCCAATGGAACCCTTTTTGTTACAGATCAACGTTGGCGGATAATTGTTGTTCATTCTTTTTCTTCGTGGATAACTGGCTTTTTTGATAAAGGATTAAGGATTTTGCATCCGTCCGTTTGCGATGAGGAGGAGAGGTTACTATTGACGCTAAGGGTTTCTGAATTTCTCACGCCTCTCTGAAATAGTTAATAGTGAGATCATCCAAAGACTTATTGCTATTTTGCCACCATTTGAGAACAGGCGACGATATTATGGTGTGGAATAGGACAAGCAAACAGCTTTTTTACCAAAAGTGCTTATCATCTGGGTTGAAAACCCTCGCTATATAAGCCACGCTTTCTTCCGGCCATTTGGCTCGGAGAGGTGTTGAGAAAAATCGCAGTCTTCCTTCCGGCAGGCTTTCAATGGTAGCTACCCACCAATGATCAAGTGAGTGGGATGGTCATCATCCGCACTCTATTTGCTCTTTCTTCAATGCTACCGTGGAAGATGATATACATATTATGCGCGGACTGCGGATATGCTCGTTAAATTTGGTATCAAATAGTCAATCCCGGCCTCATCTCTTCTTTCTTTGCTTGCCTATGAGAGATTGGATTTCCTCTAATCTCGAGAGAAGACTTTGGTGTTTCAAGGATGATAGTCCGAATCGGGACATGTGAGTTACTCTTTGTTATTATGGTCATGGCGTAATAGTTACTCCATCGATAATTCTCCTCAAACCTACCGATCCACTCGTGATTAGCCAGAATATGCTCTTCTCGCAGTCTCTACGATCAATCGATAAAGAAGACTCCTCACATGATGAGGCTATGGTGAAACGCCGGACTCCACCTCCCGTGATCCCGGGTTAAAGCTAACGCTGGATCTTGCAGCCGCCTCCCGTGAACATGGCCGGGTCGGGCGAGGGAGTGATCCCGGACTCTTCCAAGCAGATGGTTAGTAGGATTCACCCATAGCTTGGGACTTTAGTGGGTCTATTATTTTGCAGGAGGGCCGAGATTTTAATGGGTCTTAAATTAGCATGGGATGAAGGTTTCAAAAGGTCCTTTTGGTCTCCGATTCAAAGTCGCCGATGAGGATTTGCGTCAGTGGGCATGCCCTCCACGGGAGGTAGTTCTGCCACACCTTCAACAAGACATTTACTGGAGCTACATTGGGAAGTTCACTACGTATTCCTCAGGTGTCAAAACGTCCTAGCTGATTATTTAGCTAAGGATGGCATTTTTGTTCCTCCACTTTAAGTCGTTGTCCTGTTTATCTTAGGACCTGAGTTAGATACGATGGATGGACTCGCTTTCCACTCCTTTAATTAGCAATACAAGAAGGTCGTAGGCCTCTTTACCAAAAAAAAAAAAAAAAATGTCAAACAAAATATAGGATATGAAAGCATCTATACCACCGATCTTAAACGAAGATCTAATTTTTGAGTGAATTTTAATTTTAAATATAAGGTTTTTTTTTTCATTTTACTTTCATATTTATCATTTTCAAAACTAATTTAACTAATTTGTAATCCGGTATATAATCTAATATTACATAAAGATTTTAAAGACATCACGCATACGTTACCAAAGTTAGTTAATTATTTATCTTCTTAATCTAATTAAATTAAATAAATAGATCTTATATTATTAAGCAGCTGGAAGAAGAATATTTATTTGCACTACTCTATGTAATAAATCACTTACAATGAGCCGTTAGTACTTTGGGAAACATTGATGCCTCTCCAGTGTTAATGCAAGAAAAAAAGATCCCAGAAGCGGAGAGGAAAGATGAAAAAATGCAGAAAATAGATCTTGAGAAAGGAGATGCGGGGTATCGATCCCCGTACCTCTCGCATGCTAAGCGAGCGCTCTACCATCTGAGCTACATCCCGTTATGTTAAACTTCTCTCTCTTTTATTTTATATAGATTATTCATGTGTCCGTGCTGGAAATAAAAAAAGGTTAAAGCGTTAACAAATAAATTTTAAAATCCACACGGTATTATTTCAGTAAAAAATCTCAAAAAGGATCCAAAGATTCTAAAATTCTGTAAAGGGCCATGTATTATTATTAACTAAATCAAATATATTTTTTTTTTGTCAGGATTAAATCACTATATTTACAACAACATCAATACCCCGCTATAACCAACTAAATGCATTTACAACAATATTTTAACAACTAAATCACCACATTAACAATAATATCACGTTAATAACTATATCGCATTAACATTTACTAACTTTCACGGTTGCATTCCCCCTAAAATCCTGTAGCCCAGCGACCTTTTTCGCGATTTTCGGTCTTGAACCTTTTTTTGTGGAATTTTTTCTAAAAGCGACCTCAAAATGCATTTTCCCACAAATTTGTCCGGCGAGGAAAAAATATCATTTTCTTTTCCCTTTTTGTCCTAAACTTATTAGGGACAGAAAAATTGGCGGCAAACGGGGGATTATATTCCTGGAATTTATATTAGTCAATAATTTTGATTTCGAGCTTTTGTAAAAAACTCATTGAGAGTTAGTTCTGTCTAACTTAAATCAGATTTAGTTTTATATCTAATATGAGTTTATGACTTCTAAATGCAAGATAATTTGATAACAAAATGAGAATTGTTATAAATATTAATTATATGTAGATATCCATTGACTCATCCTAATCAGCATTCATGAATACATGTTGGAAAACTAAAAGCCTAATTAATGATGACTCTTGGTGTTGACGGCATATAAACGTTGGCCATGTACTAAATAATGTGGATATGTACAAGAAACACGGGTCAATGATAATTACCCCCCTTCTTCTCTTGAATTTTTTTTCTCTTCTTGCTTTCTTTTCTTACCCCATATTTCCTTTATTTTACAATACTTTATCGGCACATAAGCTCTAATAAAGTTACATGTCTCTCATCGTTTCTTTTTTAACAATTTTATCTATCTTGTTTTATTGTATCTTTATCTTACCTATCTGAGATAATCTGACCTTTATGAAATTAAAAAGACTATCTTTTTTTACTGATTGTTATTAACTTTTGGGTTTTTGTGTGACTAAGATTGAATATTGTTATTGCTTTTTTATATTATATATATACATACATACATACATACATACATACATACATACATATATATATATATATATATCTTTACAAATTCTTCTAGATTATTGATGTTACTTTTAGTGTGGTTAGAAGCTATACATCTTTGATTTCATATTCTAAAATTACATTGTAGAAGCCATATTGTTTTGATCTCTAGATTTGATTTTTCATCTTGAAGAATAATTGGCCCAAGGCTATGAGAGGAATTGCATGAAGCCATGACAATTAAATGGCTTTGAAGCCACAAGGTTTTAATTTTGTTATCTTACTCTATAAAAATTTCTTGTCTTTATGGATTCTTTTTATTATGGTAGTTAGATCGTTTGAGTTTATAAGCTCCTTTTTTAGGATTTTAGATTTTAAGAATTTCTTTTTATTGCTTTGGCTTGAACCATGTTTTCATATTTTATGAATTACATATGTTTATATTAATCAATGGATATCTATCGATATTTTAATTTCTTTTCGAATGGCCAATACTATAATACTCTTTAATTTTATTATCTGACTACCAAGTCTCATCATTTTTGGTAATGGTTCTTTTGTAAAACACTATAGATTCCAATAAATGGCATACAAGAAAAAAATTGCAGCACTAGATTGTTATAAGTATCAAGACTATAAAGGCTTATAGTTCAAATATCAAATGATATAAAAAGGCTTTCTACCAACAAAACCATTACTGAATCTTGCAGGCTTCACCTCATAACAAATGAAAATACAAGCTTTAAATTTAATCCATTATAGAGAGAGGCAAAACCCTCTCTGCTTATAGTCTCAAAGGAAAAAACCTCCATAAAAAAAGAAAAGAAAAGGGGATTTCTAGCTTTAAAAAAATGTTTTTTTTTTAATAATGTATATTCTCTTGAAGGCAAATTATTTGCAGAGAATTTGACACTTCAGAGTGTTAGTTCTAAAGACTAAATCTTAAAGATTGATTAGCATATTTTGCCATAATGACATACGCCCAATGTCAAATTGATACTTAGAGGCAAAATATTGTTTGGTGATATTAAAATAATTATATTTAGATATAAAATAAAACATGAGGGATGTTAGAAAACACATCAAAAAGAGGCAATGATAGTTGTGGGGAAAGATGTCCAAATTTTATTGTAAAACCAAGAAAAAATAATAAGCCCATAAGCCTATATGATATATTGTTTAAAAAAAAAATTTATTGTGATCAACTTGTGGGAGAAAAAAATTATGATGAGGCTTTGATATTGTGATATGATAATTGTTCATTGGTCATATATGAAATCAAATAGATCAAAAAGTAATTATTGTTCATTTTAAAATTTTAATATATGATGCCAATTTACTTACAAAATTAAATAGTATGGTTCATAATTTTATGGTTTTGTAGGATTCCATCTCATTGCTAATTTTATTATACATTATAACTCTCAAATTGAAGGGTTACTTGTATTTATTAATATAAACCTCCAATTGTACAATTAAGTTCTTTAATTATCTTCTTTATGCATAAATGTACAATTTATTTATAAATTTAAATATATGATGCGTATGAATGTTATTCATAGATATATGCCTATCGTCCAAATCCAAAAAAGAAAAAAAAGAAGAGAGATGAAAAGACTAATTTACTTTAAAAGTGGCTATGCAGAAGGCTTGCTTGTAAGATGACATACAGAGTACAGACAGATAACTAACACAAGAACCCGGATCTCTACAATCCATTTCGTAAATCTGAATTAACATAATTAGCTTCTGATGCTGATGAATTTAGCCATGTGAACATTCTTAGATCAGATCACAGAACCGTATCTTGTATTTGTATTCTTCTGCCAACAAGATCCTTCAACTAATTCCACCAGGGAATCTATTCTCCTTCAACTTGAGAACATCTGGCTAGCAGTGTCCAACAAAAAAACAAAAATATCAAATTCATGAAATGAGCATCATCAAAAGAAAAGGAAGTGTTAGGAAATTAGGAAATATCAGAATCAAGAAAATCCCTATAAATCAAGGATTGGCTAAAATCCTCATTGATATTTCCATTGTTCATTAGTACTGCCTTCATCTATTGTATACATGTGTACCATCTTTACACGTATTACACATAATATTCAAATCATTTAGCTTACATGGTATCGAGTTTAGAAATTGTTCTTGATTAATTTGAAGTACGCCACTGGCATCAGAGAGTTAATATAATGTTAGCAAACCTAGCACATATGTACGAGTACCATTTCTATTTCTTTTCCGATTCCTTAACTTCTCCAAATTTCCTAAGAACTCTATAACGAAGATGCTCGCATTTCTCGTGAATTTTGGCATTCTAGCAAGTGTTTTGAGTTGCCCCCGATTTCGCCTAACTTTTATTCAAAGTTTACACTTCCCTTTATGGCTAGAGTCCTGGGAGTTCTCCACATTTTCTAGCGAAGTTGTGAATTTCCAATCTTCGCATGTGTATGGGCTTTCAGTCATTTCATTTTCCAAGAATGGTTCTTTCATATGGCGTTGAATCTTCTTTTCCTCGGGAGTGTGCCACATCGAGACGCAGATTCGGTGCGCTTAAGATCATCGATCAGCTGGGAGGTTTAGATCTAAAGGGAAAGGCCGCTAGAAAGAGGAAGAGGCGATATAATCGTCTTGTTGGCGTTCACCGATGGTGGTGGTGGAATGGAGGAGATCACCAAAGCTGGTCGAAATGGTCTCTCCTTGTCGATCGAGCTCCTCCTCCACCGCCGAAGTTTCGGTCTCTTCCCCGTTGACACTCAAACGCTCTCGGGTCCTCCGCTTCGATTTCTTTTGGTCCGTGTTGCTCAATCGTGGAAAGAGCCAAGGTCACCAAGAATGATGGAAGATGAAAGAAGGGGTGAATAAGGTGGGTGCAGCTTGTAGCACCAAGTAGAGGAGGGACGGAGGAGCCATGGTTGAGGTTCATCATCGGTGATTATGCAGGAGATCCAAGCGAACGAAAACAAGGGTTGAAGTCAAAAGGCTGAAAGAAGAGCTGAGCATGTGGGGACCACTCATGTGCAAGTGTTTAGTGGGCGCCTTTGAGACTTAGATTTGTCCAATCTCGCCGACATCGCGGATAAATATTTCCAGCCTCACTGCTCATCCACACTATTTATAATCAAGCTTGCATTATTCACCTACACCTGTGGTACCGCTCTTTGTCTCTGACCTGCACCGCTCACATCATTTTTCACCCACAGGGAATATTCACCGACTAATCCGCATTGTTCATACGAATCATTCATCTGTCTATTGTCATCTTCATTCTAATGTTGTTTCAATATGCTTTCTCGATCAATCTCGTCGTTCTGGTTATTTGTTTTTTTGATCGCGGAAGTGCTATTGGTCACTCGGGCGACCGTTGCCTTCTATTTGGTCACGCTTGTCATGAAAATCGTGAAGCCTCGCTGGTGTCGTAACTTCTAAAGCAGATTGTGCATGGAGACCAAAGAGGTTTCGCTACATTTAAAAAGAGGTTATTGATAATTCGCTTACTTGCTATGACTTCGGGATGCTTTGTTCTACGATGTCGAGCCTTCATTCCCCATATATGTAGGCTTGCTTCTTCGCTTCAAGGTTGTCTTCGCGGAGACTAGGTTTAGTTGTTTCTACTATATTATACGCAGATTTTGTTTTGTGCACGCTCACTTGTCGCAAGGGCTAGGTTCTTCACTTGTTTCGCTTTTTCCAACGCTTTGGAAGTTCTCTTTTGTCTTGAATGTCGGTTGCAGGGTTGGTTACTTTCGCAGGTGTGTTAGTATTCGCCGCGTTTTGCCTCTTTCTATTGAGGAGTTTGGTGGCTATGTGTGACTCATTTTGTTGCTTTGCCTCCAAGTGAGTGTGTTTGTCTCAAAGTAGACGCTGGGAGTATTGTTTGGTTCCCGCGGTAATCACTTGCCGTAGCCTTCTACTTGGTTTGGTAACTGCTATATTCGAGCTCTTGGTGAAGTTGTTGGATCCTTTCTTTTAAACGCCCTCTACATGACATTTATTTAACTATTTCAATATACCGAACATTCGCTTGATTCAAGATCTTATGAAGAAGAAAATTATTTTGCTTGGATTTATTTATATTATGTTTTTCTTCAGAATAAGCGAATACATGATCAATATATACGTCAAACTTGAGAGGGAGTGTTAGGAAATCGAAATATATTGTAATCAAGTAGAATCCTTATAAATCATTTCCTATAAATAAGGGATTAGGAAAATCCTCATTATATCACCATTAAGAGCTCTTAACATTTGCCATGGCTTTCCATCTCAGATATATGTATCGCCTTTACATGAATGTATACACAATATTCAGATTATTTAACTTGGCTGTGTGAAGCAAGTAAGGACTTACTAATTCACCATTGCAGAACACTTCAAAAGCACCAGAACTTTGTAGCAAGGATTGAACAAAAATTCCCAAGAAGCCATGCTTACCATACTTCCAAATTTATTGGCACGCAATGAGTAATACCATGAAGGTGGTGTAGTTATTCCCAATTTAGGGAAATATCTGTTCACCTGCCACTATAAGTACAATAATTCCAAGTTGCACCACTGGTATCACTTTGCTAAGCATGCGTTTAGGTAATTGAAGGAGGGTAGTTTTTAAAACAACATCAATCCCAGAAAAAGCTGTTTCAGAAATTGTTTAGGGGATGCTAATGCAGTTCCTCTTACAAGAAATTTTGATTCCATCAGATATTTTGCAAATGAAACTATTAGCTCATATGAATGCAACTGCACAAAATTAAATCAGAAAGTTCTGGAAGATCTTCTGTTGGAAACGCTTAAAAAGTCCAAATTTAGAGAAAAAAGGAACTGTTTTAATTTTCAAAACATGGTTGGAGGAAGGGAAGAAACCACTGTTTGCGTTTATTACAACTTCCCATTTTTAATATAAGATATATTTGAGAAATGACATCCGGGCCCTAAATATAATAATATATTTTTATATTTTTTAATGTTTTCATAATTTAATACATTGATACTCCTCAACAATAAGTGTAGCGAAGAGAGGGAATGAGAATTAAGCGAATACTGCCATGTGTTCTTAAAATATACGTCATTAATTAATTTAACTAACTTTAATTCTAATCAAAGTATAAGAACATGCTTTTATGTTATGATTTAGAGTGAGTATATAATTTACCCTCCACTCCCAAATATACATACGCGCATTTTTTGCAGATATTGCTGTGTTTCAATTAAATTACTTTAAAGAATTTACATTTTTATTTTTTTTCCTCCAAACTAATTTGTTTAACTTATAACCGACATATATAATCTAACGATACACAAAACATACGACATTTAATAAAAGAATTTATTTACTCTTCTTTAATCTTATAAAAAAATCAACTTCATTTTATATTTAAGATCGGCGAATATATTTCTCTTAAGTGACAGCTCTAGTTTGGGAGAACCGCTTCAAATTAAACAGGGTATGAAAGTCATATGAAATAATACCAAATTGCTAATTTAATCTCTTAGGTTTCTATGTCAAACAATTACAAGTTCATAATGAGTCTGAAAAGAACCAAAGCAAAATGCTGCAAGGCTTTTTAAACACCCATAAAAGAACAAAAAGGGGAAAGGAAAAGGAAAAGGAAAAGTTAAAAAGAAAAATGCTGAAACGCCAGTGTGAAAAATGAGCCTGATGTTGACACATGAGCTCTAATCATTTAAGATTTGAAGCACTAAAAGCCTTCAGGAAAAAAATAGGGAGCAATATGCCTTCCATTAGGAATCTCAATTAACAGTAGAGAGCATATATGATTGGCAATAAGTGGCCACAAGTAGTTCTAGCTGTGTCAACAGCCAATGAGGTATGAAAGCTCGCTCATAAGTAGGAGGTAAGTAGTTTGATCCTATTTATAACACTTATACGTAAATTATATTGAAAAATCGTTAATCCAAATAGACATCAAATGTCAATCTTCAATATCTCTATTTGGTAAAAGTAATAGTTTTGTTTTGAAACCTTTTCACTAATGATGCATTTAACAGTCCTATGCTTATTGTACTGTAGGCTTTAGCTTCTAAAAAGAAAGCACAAGAAAAAGCAATATTATGATGGCGGTGGTGAAAGTTGAAAATGACACAGAAAAGTGAAGCAAGTTAGGCAAACCTATAAGAACAAGAAGTGCAGAAGTCAATATTAACAGCTGTTGCCGACTCAATTGGTGGGACAATGGTGGTTCGTTTCTGCATGAAAGCAACAAATCACCAACATGACTTGCAATTCAATTAGTAATGATAGGGTTTATGAAAAAATTTGAAGAACCTGAACGGGAAATTCTAGTGATTGCTGATGAAGATGCTGGTGAGACTTCGTCGTGGGAATCGGAGAGTGTTTGTGAGAAATCGGCATTTGAGGAGGAGCAGAGAAAAGGTTCATAATGTCAAGCAAAAGAGCAAGATCGGTAAGCCCACTAGAAGAATTTGAGTTCGATCCATCGAAATTCGGAAGGATTGAGATTTTGGGGATTCTTCTATTCTGATCTGGTTTGGGTAAAACTGAAAACGAAATGCAAAAGAGTGAAATCAATTGAATTGTTTCGTAGATCACAATCTGAGATCCAGATTAAGATCCGATTTATTTGCAACTGTTCAATCAGATGTGTTAGCAGAGTAACGTAATAAAAGTTAAACATGTCCTTGTAAGAATTTCCTGCAAAATGTTTTTTCATATTTTCACGTAATAAATCATTTCTGGTTTTCCCATGCAGACTCTGTCTCTAACCAGAATAGGCGCAGTGCCTGTGCATGGAAATATTTACATTTAAAAAAAAAAAGATGTGGCTAATATAAAATAAATAGGGTGAATGGCTTTGAGGTCCCAACTAAAAAAATAATATTAGAAAAGTCCCTATTGACAAGTGAACATGGCAATTAACAAGGCAATGATTCTCATTAACAATTTATTGATTTGTGATTTAATTATTCCTTTGGTTGAAACTCAATGTCTTTCTCCAAATAAATATACATATAGATTTATTGTATGAGTATTTATATTACTCATTTGGCCCTAAATATAAGACACAATTGATTTTTTTTAGATTAAAAAAGCTAATTAAAATACTTAAAAATATAGATATTTGTAAATTTTTCTTCAAACGGTTTGTCTAATATAAATGATATATAATGTAATGATACATAATACATGATATAATTAAGTAACTTATTTAGTTTTTTTTTAACCTCTCTAAAAAAAGTCAACTCTATTTTATATTTAGGACGATAAAGTATAAAATTAAAATATGGATAACATATCATAATTAGTGGGTAAAAAAAATTCCTTTATGAATATTAATAAGGTATGTTTATTTAGGTAGTAATCTATAAATGAATTTACTTTCCACAGATTTTATATTATGTGTTAAAACCCAATTTTATTTCTTAATTTAAGTCACATTTTATTAAAACATATATATATAATTTTATGTGAATTGTTTTTTTATTTTAAAAAATAAAGGAGAAATGATGTTAAATTATTCATTAATATTAAATAATTCAAAAAAACTTTGTTAAATTTTCATGTTACAATTATAATTTATGTATCAAATATTAAAATGGTTAGAAAAGTTTCAAATCAAACTCATATGAGACGAGAGAGCTGATTTTGATTGCTTTTTTATGCAGTAATCAGTCATCCAAATAATAAAACAAAAACAAAAAGATCAGAAACTTTGAAAAGAATGATCACGCCCATAAAGAATCGAGGTTGGCTTTTCAATCTTCAAATCACATCAATATTTTTCTTTAATTTTCAAAAACAAATCTTGTCATTTGATAAGGTGATAGATGTATATTTGTGGTTGGGGGGAGGGAAGGGGGAGGAAAATGGAGGGAGAAAAGTTATTTGAAATGGTCCACAAAAGTTTTCTCCCCTTTAATATTTTCCTCCATTTTCCTCCTCCTTCCC
Source organism: Acacia acuminata (assembly GCA_019022655.1). Lineage (NCBI taxonomy): Eukaryota > Viridiplantae > Streptophyta > Magnoliopsida > Fabales > Fabaceae > Acacia > Acacia acuminata. The sequence goes on from JAFJYI010000446.1 coordinate 18,029, forward strand.
TCCCCTCCTCCCTTCCCCAAAAACCAAACATACCCAAGATTGACCGTTTTTTCCTTCAAATTTTTCTCATGTGATCTATGTGCTTAGTATGGTAGTTCAAAATTCAATGATATAAATATTTTAATATATCATTTATTAGAGATATCTAAAAATCAGACATTTAGCTTAATTATTTATAAACAAACACTTACAATTAACCTAACAAAGTTTGTGTACTCATTAATTTTAGGGTTAGCATCGTGCATTTTTGCCAACAAACTATTACAGAAAACGATTCCCAAGACAAATATTAATTAGGAACACTAAATACCAACAAACAATAAAAATATGTAAGCATTTGGCAAAATTAGCTTTTAAAAAGGTGCGCTAACATCAATCAGCTAGAAAAGTTAAGCGTAGTTATCTAAGGTACAAATTGGTCAATGAATTTTTACTCCGGGAGCATGATAACTTAAAGTTTTACTCGGGAGCTCCCCAAAGAAAATTCTTAATTTCACTAAATTAAATAAAAATTTTTGTCAATTGTCATTATTTAAAACTACTTGTATAGATATCTATGGACAAAAATTACTCATTTGCTAAAATAAACAAAACTTTTCATTAAAAATATAATTATATGATTTAAATAAAACTCAAGGTGTTTTATAATTTATTATATATGTTAAACAAAAAAAATTATATGATTTATTTTTATTTTAGAAGAAATTTATGTGAGTTAAGAAATTCATTTAATGTTTCTAAAAAATCTAAAAAAATCTATTATATCCTAAAAGAAATGGAAAATTTTATTTTTATAGAAAGAGCTTAATGGATATCAACGCGTTGGCCTAATAATATAAACCTGCAACTTGATAATATTTTTGTTAATTAAATTATCTATTGATTATATGAATATGTGACTTGTTGGAAAAAATTAAAAAAGTCCCATAAATAATTTTAATGAGGTTATTCCAAAATACTTAATTAATGATTTTTTTTTCAATAAGTCCAGATTGCTATAATCAATAGATAATTTAATTAGAAAAATATCATCAAGTTGCCGGATTTATACTATTAAGTATCAATATTGATATCCATTAAGCTCTTTTTTATAAAAATAAAAATTAAACTCATTTGATTTCTTTCCTATATATAATAGATTTTTTAGATTTTATTAAATATTAAATGAATTTTAATCACATAAATTTCTTCTAAAATAAAAATAAATCATATTTTTTTTGTTTAACATATATATAATGTATAAGAAATTATAAAACACCTTGAGTTTTATTTAAATCATATAATTATATTTTTAATTAAAAATTTTGTTTATTTTAGCAAATGAGTAATTTTTGTCCATAGATATCTATACTAGTAGTTTTGAATAATAACAATTGAGAAAAAATTATTTAATTTAGTGAAATTAAGAATTTTGTGGTGGGAGCTCCTTTCGAAAGTAAACTTACAAGAAGAGGGAAGTTGAAGCAAAGAATAGTATCATGGTATTAGTGTTGGGATCCATACACGCAATGAATTAAAATATTTTAATCACATTGAGGATTGCTAAGTGCAATTGTCGTTATAAGTAATAAAGTAGTGAGAAAAAGATCGTCTCCACTATAATAGTACTCCAATCACTAATTTTATATTTTAGCTTAATGGATGAATGAGAATATGTGAGTTGTAACCAAAACGTAATTTAAAGAATTAAATAAAGAACAAGAATCCAAAATCAAGAATTTCAAGAACAACTTTGAGAAAAGATGAGTAATTAAGAAAACGCAATTGGAAGAATCCCCTATGTTCCTCCAAATATTTGAATTGAATCCCTAATTGATTATTCCCATGATTGACGATCAATCCTCTAAAGTTAGACTAAGTCCCAATGTCTTGATGCTACCTTAGTCCGTTATCTTTGAAAAAACCTAATGTCTTAGTATTGTTTGGAAAGATCATATTTTTAAACTAGAATTATGAGATCGCATAAACTCGTAAGCCTATGTCTAGGTCATGCTACTCTACGATGAATTAACTAAGCCTAGTTAAATGCACCAACATCTCTATTGTCATACATCAACCTATGAACAATCTAAAAGGTGATCAATCTTTAAGAAAGCTTTAAACAAAATAATTCATTCAATCAAGAAAATAACGATCAATAAAGAATCTAACCAAATACTTTAAATTCGCATAGGTTCATCCTCGCCCTAACTACAAAAGAAATCTAGTTAAGCATGGCTAGGTTAACAAATAATAGAAGAGATAAAAATCAGACTCGTTCTCGGCTGATGTGTGTCCCCATGTGATCTCCAATTTATTCTCCGATGTGCAGTGTGTCACCGTGTTTCTTCATGCTCCGTGATCTCTACTTTCTGAATTGTGATTTTCTTCTCTCGTCAGAATCCGTGCACCTACTCCTCCTCTCTCTTGTGCGTCTTTTAATAGATATAAGGTAGGTTTTTTTGTGGGTCCCACGCATCAATCTTTTCTAATCCATATATCTTGCAATATTCAAATCTCTCACATGGATTCCTGGAGATGTGATCAATATTTTTATATATATATATATATATATATAATATCTTGCAATAATATATAGCTTAGTGAATTGTTTCTTTTCTATGCATAGGTACATCATCAATTATATCATTTAATATAATAATATATTATATTAAATACTTTTTCAATTTAATTTGTTGTGATGTTTATTGTCTTCCCTATATTTTCTCCACATAATATCTCCTACAAAATAAAATAGGATATCAATAGATTTTCTTTCTATAATATTCTTTTATCCTATATTTAATTAAAAAATAGATAAATATATAAAAGATCATTAAATAAGTATAAAATATTAATAAATTTAATCCAATATATCTTAATCTATACTTATTTAATCATAAAATATCTACTTATCACACATCCGAGGATCTCTCAACCATCGCTAAATCAAGATTTGAGAACTGAATATTACCTATAGTGAACTCGTTCGCCTCGTCTCTTTGAACCGGTGGGCTACTTTCTATCGCAGGTTAACTCACGAATCGTCTTCCTCTACCGGTATTCGACGAATAAACACCGAACACTGGACGCAAAGAAATGCAATAACGCTCGAATTGTGCATCCCTCTCTATCGCCTGGGTTTTCTCTGCTTTTAGATACACTCGACAAATAGTCCCGTAGCTTTTTCTAAACTGATCATTGCTTATATTCAAAATTAATCCTCATTAATTTTGAAATTAACGGATTAAAATATATTAATTAAATCTATCTAATAGATTTAATCTAATACATTTATTTAATTGATTAAAAGCCAAATCTGAAATTTGAAATTTGAATCTTGATTAAAAAATACATTAATTAAATCTATCTAATAGATTTAATGTAATATATATTTAATCAATCAAAAGCCTTTTAATTTAATTTATCTCTATAAATTAAATCCGAAATGATATCTATCTATTTAATTAAATTTAGATATTATATCTCATTAAATAGATATATGATATCTTTATTCAAAATTAAATGATACAATATCTTTATTTGTTTTTTAGACATTTAATTTATTAAATTAAATACAAAACAAAATATTATATAATAATATTATAATTCCATTAATATATATATTAATTTCGAATATATATATATATATATATATTTAAATCCCGCATCAAATTAAGCATTCAATAACCGCATTAATCCGAGATTCAATGAATCCTGACACTTTTGCTCGTGTTGGGTTATTCTCTTTTCGTGCGAATTTACGTGCCCATATTTAGATCGATAAATGGGCCAACACTGCACTGCCTCACAAGACTTGTAAACGGCCTCTAGCAGAACATTGCGACTACCAATTTCAGATGTGTGGATCGATGACACGCATACAACCTATCGTACAACTATTGCCATGTCCCTTTGTCAAGTTTATAATATGGTCAAGGATGAGGCATGGATAATGTCAACTTCCTATTCTTGACCATTACTTCTCGATTATCAAGTAGTCTAATAAGTGAAATGGAAACTCCTTTCCACCACAATATGTCCATACATTTTTTGACCCACTCATCGAGAGGCTCAATATTATCTCTACAAATGTGAGGATAAATTCCATCTTGACCACTCACATTCCTCCGCATGAAAACCACCGATCCCGATCCAAGCCTTTATCATCACCCTGGCCAAAGGTGACTTTGACTAGGTCAAAAGACCAATGACTTATCATGTAGGAATCCATGATGATTTCAGTCATGTATGTCAGTGTGACGGTTATACATGAGATAAGCTTATGACTAGATCCATGCAAAACTTTCTCATAGTGGGTCGGTCCAACACCTTGTACTTACAAGTGTTCATGACTTTGATTCGTATCTCCATACCACATCAAAGTCACGCTCGTCTTATCCCATCTCGGGCCTCGCAGATGACCAACCGGAACATTTAGGATAATCTATAAGATATTCAAGGAAACAGTTATCAATATAAACATGCAAATTAAATGATAACTAAAAGAGAATACTTTAAAAATATAAATGTCTAAAGAATAAATGACTTGCCTCTAGTGGCATAATTTCCAACACTTAGAACTCCAATTTACTCTCTTCTACCTTTTCTAAAGTAGTCGGTTATTAGAGCAACATTTTTCTTGGTGTCTTGTGGTGAAGGACAAAAAGGTTAGGTGGTCAAAGGAAGCCAAGATTTAAGGTGACTAAAGCACAAAAGACAAAGCAAGCCACCTTGAACCTTCTTGTATTTTCTTTTGCTTATTTGAGGTAACAAATGGCCATGAACTTGTGTATATATATATATATATATTATTCTGGGTTTGAATGGCTAGTGAAAAGTATGAATAAAGGTTTAAACTAAGATTCATGTCAAAAAATGAAAGAATAAACCTAGTACAAGGAAGATATAAAGTTAGAATGAAAGTATTTTGTTGATTTATTAAGGAATTTCGCACTTAGTTTTCATGATGATATGAATGGATTTTTGTGTTTTTGAAGGTTTTAAAGTTTTTAAAATGAGAATTTTTAGGAGGATGAACTTGGATCAAAAATTTTGGAACCCCGGATGAAAGTGTATAAAACATTGCTGCTGTTTTAGGAGATTCCAATGAAGTCATTGCCTTCTTCATGATGTTTGACCTAGTAAATGGATTTTAGAAAAATTATGAAATTTTGCAAAGAGAAATTATACATCTCAAGGATTAATTTTTATATGTAACGCATATTTTTGTGAATTTTGTGCTAAGAGAAATAAATATTTTAAAATTGACCCTAAAACCTGGAAATTATTTTGACAGCAGTGATATTTTGGATCATGGCTGAAATTTCAACTTGGTCTGGCCCAAATGAGTATTTTTGGTTGAAAATAGACATATTAAGGGTAATTTTTGCTTTGAATTAACCCAAAAATATTTTTTTATATTTAATTATGAATTTTTGAAATTGGGCCTCTTTATTTCTGTTGCCCAACACTTTCTCGAAATGAAACATTTTTTTTTTTTTCTGATTTGTACTTTGAAGAGTTCGAGAATCAATTACGCTTGTTAACCCATTTTATTTTTACTCCGAGAATCAGAATTACGTTTGGTAACACTTTTTTTTCATTCCTAAAAAAAAATTATTCATGTAATTTTTATATTCAAAATTATTTATGTGGCGGAAGGTGGGGTGGTGTCAAGTGGCACAAAGGGGCGCTGGGCAGTGGTGGCGGTGGTGGTGGGGCGGTGGTGGCGGGAGGTGGTGGTGGGGCGGCGATGGATGGTGGTGGTGGCCGCGGCACCGCCGATGGTGGTACGGGTGGCGGGTGTCAAACGATGGCGGTGGCAAAGGGTACCGCTCAAAGAAGGAGTCTTTTTTTTTTGAGAAAATGATTCTCATTTTGTGCCCTGCAACAAAAAGAAGAGCCTAAATTTTTAGCTTTTTTTATTCCCCAGCACAAAAAATAAAACCGGTTCATCCTGAGAAAAAAAAAAACCGATTTACCAAACATATTTCTCATCCATTATTGTTCCCTGGGCACGTAAATTAGCAGAAAAAACTCATTCCAGAGCCGCATTATACACACCCAAGTCATAGTATGAATGATATTTTTCTCATTACTTTATTATTTGATACGGCTCCTACACTTACAGAGAGTCATAGGCTATAATTTTTTCCCTACCAACACTCTCATTTTACATTAAGTTTGTTAATTAGGACAGAATTTAATTTGTCACCCAATTCAATTGCATCTCTTTTGGTTTTTGTGAGCTACAATCTTTTCTGCTTTTCCCTTATCTTCTTTATTTTTCCCCTCTTGAAACTCAGAGATACGTAAAAAGCCATAGGAGGCTTTCAAAGAGCCAAAAAGTAAGTGCTTCGCTTGATTCTTGCCTATCTCTATTATTTTTCTTTCACCTGCTTCATATCTTTATCTATTCGCACTTGTTTTTAAAAGGTTCTCATCATTGCGTGCAACTGTTATGCATCCATGTTCTACGCTGTTCTTTTTCCTATTAGCCGTACGTGCAAAATCACATGGGGGTATAAGCGCATCCTCCTCCCCCCCCCCTAAAAAACAAACAAAAAAAAAAAAAATCTCTCGGGTTAATCGGCAAAAGCAAGCATAGCTCTTCTACCCACCAATCTCAGATCAATTTTGTAATTTTCAAGATTGCTATATACCGCGAAGGCAAGATGGTCAAGTACTTCAATATACTATCATTTTTGGAAGAGGAAAGAATTACAGGAGAATCACACAACACGACTTTAAAAATAGTGTCATATGAACCCACATTTGTGCAATTAATTTTTTTGTAATTAATTTTTTTGGGCCAAAGTGTGCACATTAATTAAGAGATCTAAAAAAACATACTATATATATTGATATGATTTTAAGAATTAAATACCTAATTTCGCGTAGTTTGTTAGGGATAAGACCGAAAGTATTTTGGTATCATTTTTGCCCCAAGTTTACAAATGGATCAACATGCCCAAAGTTTTATTTAGAGCAAATTTTTTGTAAACTCGGCAAAAATGATACCAATTCAATGGTCAAGATCAACCGATGGCAAAATTCGGCATGTTTGTAAACTTTGGGCAAAAATGATATCAAAATACTTCCGCGTCGTGACGCTCCTTTAAAGAAAACTTTCATGACAAATTAAAGCCTTTTAACCCATGATTTAATTCAAATCATCGACATGCTGCAATTAATAATAGCGTGTAAGCTTGGCGTGGTTCCCTTGTCCATTACAATCTTTGGCATGCCATCTCTTTCTCTATTTTTTTATTTATATATACAATTGGGACACCTCAATTATCACCTAGTGAGAATATTGCACTTAGTACAATCCCCATAAAGAATCAACTCGTAAATCGTCAAGAGGGCCGATAAAAATCATGAAACCCATCCAAGGTCATCCAAGGTCAAGTCCTAACCTTTGCCCAAATAGTCCTTAACTTCATCAGTTCTATGACTAATGTTGTGTTCGCGCGAGTAACACAAGACACTTGAATCAATTTCTAGCAACACCTCCCGAACTCCCATGCCATGTTTTAAGTAACCTTCATCCTATGCCAATGGGACAATCCATATGAATTCATGTCCTCAGCCCTTTCGGGTGGCGGGTAGTGTGGTTCTTTACTTTTATTTAATTTTAGTTTATATTTCCTCGATTAATTTATAAAACACATCAGAGTATAAGCAACAGAGCACACACTGGTTTGGACGAAAATATACTGATAACAAAACGGAAGGATAAATTCTTCCTCGGAGGGATCAAAATATACAGCCATCCGGATAATAGTGCCTAACCGGCCAAAATAACATAATACAGTCATCCGGTAATAAAAATAAATACCCAAAATAACAACACCAATATCCACCTCCACACTACTCCGGAGCCTTACCTCTGTCTCCCTGCTCCGGTCTCGATGAACTGCTAGATGGCTTAAATGGGGCTGGGATTCAAAATTGAATCCCAGAGTAACCGTTAATTTCATATAAAATGTATAACAATGCATGCAAGAAAAACCATAAATAAATAAATACCACATGACATTCAGTATCAAGGCACTGACCAAATCCGGAACTAGCAGTCCTAATAGCACACCGACAGACCTGATGCGCAAAGTGGTCCTAATAGCACACAACGAGACCACCGGGCACGGCCTGACACCACAACAAAGCCCTTATGCACAAAGCATGTTCGGTTCCATAGCGCTCGGAAAATATATGATATCCAAATGTATGCAATTTCAAGGTAAAACATACATACAAGAGTCATACGAGTATATATGAGTATTAAGGTTCTACGCATGCGTCGACCACTACTATAAATAATTTTCTCGGCGCACAATATTACAATTAGCCCTAAAATTACAAAATATAAATAAAATCAAATCCTCCTCAATAAATATTTTCTTTGGTAAATTAAAATAAACCCAATCAATGTGTCCATATTCACTAAATTCCTTTTCTTATTAAGGAATTTAATTTGGGCCATATATTCTTAATTTTCGTCCTAAGGCTGAAATTTTTCTGAAATAGAAGCCCAACTTCAAAAATTCATAATTAAATCTAGAAAACTCCTTTTGGATTGATTCCAAAGCCCAAATGACCTTTAATATGTATATTTTCAACCAAAAATACTCATTTAGTCCAGACCAAGTCAAAAGTTCATCCATAGCCCAAAATACCCCTGCTGTCCGAAATAATGCCCTGTTTTCAGGGGCTATTTTGAAACATTTATTTCTCTTAGCACAAAATTCATAAAAATACAAATTATATACCAAATTAATCCGTGAGATGTCTACTTTATCCTTGTAAAATATCATAATTGTTCAAGTCCATTTACTAGGTCAAAATTCGTGAAGAAGGTGACTGACTCCACTGGAAATTTCCAGAAACAGCACCCTAATGAATTTCAACTTCCATATATGCTTCTAAAATTATGATCCAAGTTTAACCTCATACAAAATCTCATTTTAAACACTTTAAAACCACTAAAAACACCAAAATCCATTCTCAAAACACCAGTATGTCCAGCTGGACGAAAATTTGTCTAACCAACAAAATGTCAAATTTCCATTCTAACAACGTAATCTTGTCTATAATCATTCATAATTTGTTGTTTGAACCCTTAATCATACTCTAATCCCATTTAAGAATTTGGGCAGCAACTCCCCATACATTTAGGGTTTCCAAAATTCCAAGAATACAAAAGAATACCACCACAAATCAATTTACCAACTCAAATCCACTATAAGGGGGTTCAAGAATCACTATCCTTTGATATTCTTGTGATTTCTTCTTCCTTGTTTACGCAAAATTTTCAGCCCCCTTCATGAACACCATGAGAAGACAGATTTTTGGGTCAAGAAGAGTTGCAAAAAGAAGCTTAGAAGAGATAAAAGAGGTTCCTAAAGCTTACCTATTGAATCCTTGAGTTTCCTTCTCCTTTTTCTCCAAGAAAATTTCCACTCTTCCCTTTTCCTTTTTGTTTCTGCGTGCTGGCTCTTTGTGGGGAAGAAGAAGTGATTTAATGTCAATTAGAGGGTCCCATTTGGCTGAATTAATGATAGGAAAAATTGACCTTCAACTAGCCCAATATTTACCCATTTGCCATTATGCTAAAAATCCAACCATTTAGTTGGAATGTAGTTGGCCTTTTTTTTTTTCCCTAGTTTGGCGAAAAATTTAAGCCTCTTTTAGGATATTTTAACCCACTTTGTTAACTTATAACCCATGCTCATGTGCCCATAAATTCTAAATAATTATAAGACATATGGCACAATTTCATGGAAATTATAATTTTAACCTTGCTTCAATTTTTTTTTCTTTATTTCCTAAAAATACTCATGCAACTTCTTCTCATTCCTTTTTGGCCAAATTTATTACACATAACTTCATGAAAGTTTACATATGCAAATAATTTCATGATGTATATTCCAATATGTTATTATAATAATTAATATTAGTGAAGGTCAAAATTGAAAAGTCATACATTTTACTACAAAATTTAATGATATTATATACTTTCTTTAAAAAATGTAAAGTTGATTCATTCTGTCCTATAATTAGGATAAAGGACTCCTCTAGTCTCATGTATAGAGTATCTTCTAGAAAATGTTATTGATATTTTTATAAGGAATTTGATAGCTTTACAAATATTAAATATCATTTAAATGATTATCTGAATGAGTGAGATTCGAGCATTGTGGGCTCAATTGAGGGTAACTCTTTCAAATATTTTTTTATTTTAATTACGTTCACACATTCCCCGAATCCAAGACCTTGTACTTTAAGTGGTCAAAGCTCTTTCACTAGGAACACATCGGTTGGTAGAAGAATTAAATAATTTTCTATTACATATATATATATATATATAGCATACTCCCTTAGATCCTTTTTTTTTTTTATAGGAGTTCAAAATTTGAACTCCTTTTTATTAATATGTGTAAGTTAAAAATAACTTATATATAGGAATTGGGAAATAACATAATTACACTTTATTTTTCAGAACCTTTATTCAAACTAACGCTGTCCCAATGTGTATCTTATTCATTTCCAAAGTTAATCAAGTCATCTGGCATTCTTTCTTTTTTTGGTTCCTTGTGCTGTAAACTAAGAGATTTAAAATTAATTTAAGGAGGGAATAATTAAAAAGAGGCAGAGTTTGGTATAAATTAGACATGGTTGATGGTCTCTCAACGACGAAGCGGCGAACATTACTGTGTGGTGTTGTTCATATATCGTTCAGAATATATGGCTTCTAAACAAATGGAGTCTCCATCTTCGGATTGACATGATATGAACCTAGGGAGTAAATTATACATGCACACATTCCAAGGGGAGTGGGAAGAGGTGGAGAAGCTATACGAAAGAAAGCCAGAGGTGTGGATCGCAGAGATCACGAGCTCAGGTGACACAGCACTGCACATGGCGATCAACGAGGACAAAGAAGATGTTGTGGTCAAGCTGGTGGATATTATCGTCGATGCAGCCCGCCGGCAAGAAGATCATAGAGAAAAACTGGAGGAGGCTTTGAGAAAGGCGAATGAGGTCAAGGACACCCCTCTGCACCGCGCAGCAGCAAAAGGGTCAGTGAAAATGTGCGACCGCATCGTAAAGGCAGCAACCAAAATGAGCGTGGATTTGCTTTTTCTTGCTAACGAATGGGGCGAGACCCCTTTGTTTGTGGCTGCTCTTTACAACCGTAAACATGCCTTCATCTACTTATTCAACAAGGCTCGTGATATTCATGGAGCAGAGGTTGACCTGCTTACAACTTCCTTCAATGGAGATACTATACTTCACTCCGCCATTCGGAGAGAGCATTATGGTACGTACGTAACACCAAAACACACTAGTTTTCTCATGTAAGCTTACGTAGCAATATAATCTTTTTAATCTTCCATTTTCTCTATATATTCAATCGGCTTTCTCTCTGATGATGATGATATGTGTGTGAAGGCTTGGCATTTCACATACTGCAACTGTGCCCCGATCTTGTGGGCAGATACAATGAAAAGGGAATGTCTCCTCTCCATATCCTAGCCAGCAAACCTTCTGCTTTTACAAGTGGCTACCACCTCTCCTGGTGGCAGGCCATCATCTACTACTGTAAGTATATCACTAAGTTTTACTACCTACCTCCTCTCCCAGATGTAAGATCTAGTTAGAAGATTAGGTTTGGTATAAAATATAGGTCGTCAATCTATTTTTTTTCTCTATATATATATATATATTTTTATTTTTCCTTAAATTAATTTACCTAATTTATAAATTAATGTATAATTTAATGTCACATGAGAATATTTTAGGAGGGTGTATGTCGCATTTTTTCAAATTACACAATTTATTTCATTTTCTTAATTTATCCAAATTAGTTATTAAACTTGGGATGTTTGTAAATGCAACTCATAATATATAAGGAATTTATATTGGTTGTAAATACAAGACCTTAGTCCACTTTATATCCCCCAATTTAATAATTTTCTTTCCAAAGTATTGCACCTCAATCCATCAAGAATAGTTACAATGCACATAATTAAAAAAGGTATTCTAGTCAAATCATCTCATATTTATCAAATAAATAACTTTATTGATATCCAAGAATTATATATACAACTCTTATAATATTAAGGATAAAAGGGAGAAAATTCTTTTCAAACAAAGGGGGAAGATATTAACCGGTGATCGATGACCACGCGTGTGTATGGTCAATAAGCAGTAGTAACCTCAAACTAAATGTGATGACAACTTTCTTTTAATCAATTGGTGTTTTTGAGCGCAAGCAGGTATTAAGGTAGATTCGCTCAAATATGCCCGTGACCGTCCGACGACAGATCAGACCGAAAGCTCTGCTGAATTTGACGTTCCAGAGAACTACCTGACATGTCGTCAGTTCCTTTTAGGTTCGTCTGGTAAATAATTCGTGTTGAATTTTGAGTCTCCTATATTTAATTTGCTGGGCCTTTTATCATTGCTCGAATTGATTCTGCTTATTTTGACCCCCAAAAAAAAAATGATTATGTTTATTTGTTTTGTCAAAATAATTTTTTTATTACTCATTATAAAAGATAGAGAAAATCTCCCCAAAGTCCCAGTCAAAAAAATAATATCAAACAAATCTTATAACTTGTCACAGACAAATAAAAATAATACCATAGACGTACAAGTGAAAGCCACGCTATTTATAAGTTTTGAAACTTTTCAAATGTTATTTTTATTAGCTAGGTCTTTGGTGTGATTTTCCCTAGAAAATGGTCCTCTTATCTAAAATGTAGGACATAGCTTATAATGTAATTTGCACTGGAAACAAGATTCTACATTTAGGATGTGAGATAGTATTTAAGCAAAAATCACGTCATAATAAACGTATTGATGATAATCATAATCATGTTTTCGAAATAATTCGAACTTTTCTTTTAAACAGGCGTTAAAATTATATATTTGCAATGTACATCATTGGTTATCCTCGTTGAGTTGCCTTTAATTAACTTATTTTGTTGCACAGAAGAGAATGATATATAAACTCATGTCGGTGGAATAAGAATATTAATACGGATCTTATGAGCTTTTATTGTCCCCCGTGTGCATCAGATGAATCATGCTATTCATATGTTAGTTTTAATTTGGTTTTCATTTTAGATGTTTGGACATGACAAAACATGTTTTTTAACATTGCTTACTCTTGTCTGGGTTCAGACCAAAACTAGTACATATTTCGAAGGGAGAATGACAAACACATGCATCTACAATCCCTGCCCGTTTAATTTGGGAGTGGCTTTTAAAAAATGATTTTCACAATTTATGAGGTAAAAATAACTTTGGATAATGATTTTCACAATTTACCAAGTAACAATGATTTTTGGAAAATAGCCTTTGGATTTTTAATACTCCCTTTGGTCCTTATTATAAGGCACCAACTAACTTTTCTCACAAACCAATAAAAACAGTTAAAGTTAATAAAGTTGCCCTACAATTTAAGTAACTTCCAATATTACCCCTACTAATTGCACTAAACTATAATATTATATTAATTATTACTCTCACACACTACCCTCATTAATTATGGGCAGACATGGAAACAAATAATTAATGCTCATTGGGAACAAGCAAGTGCCTTATAAAAAGGACCAAATAAACTTGCTAATTAATGCCTTATAATAAGGACCAGAGGGAGTAGTGTTTAGATAACTTCAAAACCTAGGTTTTATAAAAGTTTGCCAAACACCTCAAAATTGTCCAAAAGCTATTCTATCCAAAACCTAGGTTTTAGCAAAATTTTGCCAAACACCCCTATTTTTTTAGGCATCAAAACCTAAGTTTTGTCATAACCTTACCAAACACCCTCCAAAAGCTATTCTGCATTGAAACCTCGGTTTTGAGGCCAAAACCTAGATTTTGTGAAAAGCAACTTTTTTTCTGTTTTTTTATCTCTTCTATGCGATCATCATTATTTTTTCGGTATCGGTCAAGTATATTTAGTCAATTTAAATCTAAAAAGAAAACCTTGAGCTAACAAATTCTTAAAATTTTAAATTCTACTCATGTTATATACAGTTACAAATTTTTTCAATATATGTTTTTTAATTAAAATACCTTCTCAAATATTTTCATATAGAGGGTAGCATAATTACAGAGTATTTAAGAAAATCTAAATATTAATAAAACTAAAATATGTATTTTAAAACCCAAAAAAGAGCTATCTAATTTTAACGCAACTCTAAAAAATGTGTACTGTACTAATTGAGTGTGTTAACTGAACATGCGCAATTTTTGGATCACCATTCATTCATAAATTAATGAAGTCTTTTTCTTGTTCAAGATAAATTAATTAAGTTAGTAGGGAAAATTAAAAAAGTACTACGTAGCTTTGTTTGACATATTTATTGATCATGCGTTTAATTATCATGTTGGCAGGACAAAAAGGTAAAAAGGGATCCAGAGAACCAGTCTCGTGTTAAGGGAAATGTCCCACGAAATTGGGATACCTGTTTTCGGTTTCTATTCATGGTCTTGCAAAATTTGTTTGGCCTTCTAGGATTTGGTATGCCATGCACCTTCGTCAAGTTTAAATTATTATATTGATTATATGTACCGTCACTCTCCTATTGAACCAATAAGTTGATATATTAATTAACACTACTATGCTTAATTGTCAGGGAAAGCATTTTATGAAATAATAGAAGCGAGACGGAAGCATGTATGGAGTCTTCAGATACTGGATCAACTGATGAAGGACCCTGGGAAAACGTACATGACTAAAGGTGGAGGTGACCCTGGCCCATCGGATTCTGGAGCATTAACCGATTCACCCGAGAGGCTTCTTGAAACATTGAAAACTGAAAACAAGAAAGGTAATCCGAAATACGATCCATGCATTTAATATAATTTTGATGAGTTGGTTCAAATCAAGAGGATGAATATAATATAATTGACATGGCAGGAGATAAGAACAAAGAAGATGGTGATGATGATCATGAGGCTCCAATGACCGCGTTGTTGGTAGCAGCCCAGAAAGGCGTGGTGGAAGTAGTGAACAAAATTCTTCTACGATTGCCAGTGTCCATCCACGATACCTCGTCAATGAGAAAAGATATAGTGATGATAGCTGTGGAAAATAGGCAACCCAGAATTTTAGAGGTACTATACACTCACTTATACGTGAAATTAAAGAAGCATCAACTCTGGCGAGACCTACTTCTAGCGGTGGATACTGAAAATACTCATTTAGGCCAGACCAAGTCGAAAGTTCATCCATAGCCCAAAATACCCCTGCTGTCCGAAATAATGCCCTGTTTTCAGGGGCTATTTTGAAACATTTATTTCTCTTAGTAAAAAATTCAGAAAAATACAAATTATATACCAAATTAATCCTTGAGATGTCTATTTTATCCTGTAAAATATCATAATTGTTCAAGTCCATTTACTAGGTCAAATTTTGTGAAGAAGGTGACTGACTCTACAGGAAATTTCCAGAAACAGCACCCTAATGAATTTCAACTTCCATTTATGCTTCCAAAACTATAATCCAAGTTCAACCTCATACAAGATCTCATTTTAAACACTTTAAAACACTCAAAAATACCAAAATCAACTCTTATCATCCAGAAAACTCAGCTGCACGAAATTTATAATTTAATCAACAAAATACCAAATTTCATTCTAGCTTCATATCTTTCACATACTAGGTTTGATCTACCATTTTAGGCCATCAATCGGACAACACTATATTACACCTGGCAGCCAAGTATGGCCAATCCGGCGGCGAGTCTCATCCTTGGCAAATTCATGGCTCTGCCATGCAAATGCAGTGGGAAATCAAGTGGTACGAGGTACGAAAATGCATGCCTAGATATATTTTCATGATTAGTATATACTATTATACTTCATCCTTAATATAAAAGCTAAGCTAATTGACTAATTTAAGTAAATTAAAAAAGTTAGTTATGTTGGTTATTTGCAATCAATATATATTGGTTTTACTAAAATATACATCATCTTTCATCATGACCACCCTTAAATAGAAACATTTTATTGTGTACAATGAATATGATACTTTGCAAAAAATAAAAAATAAAAAAAAAAAAAAAATTGGGACAAAAAGTGGACTGAGGTCTAATATTTAAGATCAAATCCAACCTTCAACTAGCTCTGACGTAATATATTTATTTAACAGAAGAAACTAGTTTGACGTTGTTGAACTTGATGAATATTTGCAGCATGTGAAACTGTATGCGCCACCCCACTTCGTTTTCCTTACCAACAAAAAAGACAAAACTCCGGGACAAATCTTCACTAAAGATCATCAAGAGCTTGTCGAGAGAAGTAGCGGGTGGCTTAAGGATACGTCTGAATCTTGCTCCGTGGTGGCTGCGCTGGTTGCCGGAGTTTCCTTTGCGACTTCGAGCCAAGTCCCCGGTGGCACCGATGACGAGACTGGCAAACCAAAACTAGAAGGACAGCCTGCATTTAAGCTTTTTGCTGTCACCGGACTTATTGGGCTCTGCTTCTCTGTCACTGCACTGATCATGTTCCTTTCCATACTCACCTCTCGAAAACAACCCAAAGATTTTAGGAGCAATTTGCCGCGGAGGCTTCTTCTGGGCTTAAGCTCATTGTTTGTGTCCATTGCTTCAATGCTTATCTCTTTTTGCGCTGCGCATTTCTTCGTGCTTGAGGACAAATTCAAGAAAGGAGTGTTCCCTCTTTATACTGCCACTTGTCTTCCCGTTTCCTTCTACGCAATCGCACAGTTTCCACTCTACATGGATCTTTTGAAATCCATTGTTAGGAGTGTTCCCCAATCACATCATTTTGGAAATTTATGATTACACACACACAATGACACAAATATATGTTGTTATTAATTATAGCTGGGGAGTTTCTTTCTTTCTGATCTTAAATAAATGCTTTTCCTCCTACAATTGGAATTTGGAAAAGTAGAGTGTTATATTTGTGCTTTGCTTCTCGAGGGTGTTTGTAAACCCCTCCAATTAAGTATAGATAATCAATGTAACTGATTCTTTGTTGGTTGTAATTTATGCAACGAAATAATTTACGTTTGATTTTATGTTACTTTATTGCAATAATAAGCTGAGATACACTATTTGAAGAAAAGAAAAGAATCCCATGCAACACAACTTTTTGTCTCTACAACTTGAGATATATCGTCACATGAGAATGAATTAATATTTCTCAACACACATGAACTCCCATGCAAGCTCGACCTTGCGTGATTCAAACAGTCTATCTGTTTCCATTTCTTCTTTTTTGTCTCTAAAACTTCTTCTTTTATTTTTGTGAGGCCTTAGTAACCAACGCTTTGTATTCACTCTCTCAAAATATTTACAACCATGTCCGGGGCTAATTTATCGAAAGCAATGAAAATGTCTCCTTTTAACCTATAGATAGATTGTAAAATAAGTGCCGTAATAGAATGCTCTAGCATAAGGGTTTACAAATAATATCAAAAAACTAGGGATGTCCAAAAAAACCCTCGGCAGTCCAAGTGGTCTCGACTCGGGCGTCCAAACTCCTCCAGCTAGTTCCACCTCCGGGCCTGGTTGAAAATCTGTCCGAGACAAGATAACGCTGCAATTAGACCAAACTGGTCTCGCCGAGCTGGATGGATTCGATGGCCCAGGGTCTCACCCCTTTGACTCCGGGCCTCGAAAGTGTGTCTGTTTTTTTCCCCTCTCTTGTAAATAGCCATTGAATCAGTCACTCACTCGGACAATAAAGACATATGAACCCTAGCCACGTTCACTTTTTCATGTCCCATGTGAATCGCAAAAGAAGGTGGACCAAAACCATATAATATATAATAAAAGCAATAATGCTTGTGAAAGACCCAGGAACGAACAATTTGAAGCAAATCATTAACCTTTTTGCATTTTTAAGCTTAGCCTTCATCTACTGTGGATATGCGAAAATTTCATTTTATTTCCTTGATTGATGAAAATTTGCTTAATTGATCATAGGCAATAGTTTATTTGGTTTTAATTTGTTGTTTCCATAATTGATGAATACTTAGCTTTATTTTCATTTTGTTCCAAATATGGTGGAAGAGCAAACTTCAAGTGTTGACTTATCCCTATCTTCTGAAATATAGACTACTTGTTATGTTTAATCCTTTAATGTGTTTAATAGATTGTTATGGATTGTATTAAAGTAACTTGAATGTTTTTATTTATTCTTGCTAAATATTGTTGGAGATTATTATGGATTTAATTATGATTGGGTTTTAATGTTTTTGTGATGCTTTTTTTGGATTATATTGTTATAATCTTATTAGGTTTAATTTCAACCTTCAAAATCAGTCACGGTTAAAATGTTACCTCTCAAAAAAAATCCAAACAGTCCCCGACCGCCCTAGACCAGCCCTTAGCAAATTCGAGTGGATTTGTCCGTCCAGCCCCCAAGCTTAGGGCCGGTGCCGGGATTTAGACCAGACTCGGGCTAACTATCCACTCGAGGTCATACCTGGACTGTGCCCCGCTGACCTCAACCCGTCCCGCCTGGTCCATGGACATCCCTACTCAAAACTATACCTTTCCAAACTCTATATACATAAACATTATTTATGCTTCTCATAATCTGTCATATTTTCCATTTGGAAAATCTTTTCACCGTATCCATGCATAAAACACATTGATCAAATATTTCGCTAACTAGGTTAAAGATTCGTATATTATAATTAAGATACAAGGAATATTAGTAAATACAACTTCCTTTAAAAAATCAAACTAAAATAATTGAAATACTTCAAGTGACACAATAATTAAGATTATAAGAACAATTATATTATAATACATTTGAATCTATTAAAAACCGCCACTACAAAAAAAAACTTCATATTAGCCACGTAAATTACCCACTTAAATTTGTAAAGCGTTAGTTAAGATCATGAAAAATTATTTTAGAATCTTGAAGAAATATTTTTTACTAACTGATACTAAAATATATTCAGGAAATTTTTCCAAGATCATAAAATAATTTTTCAGGATCGCTTTTTTTCAAAGACTGCTCAACATTCAAGTATCTTCTAGTACTCAGTCACTACCCTGAAATAATTTTTCCAGATCCTAAAATATTTTTTCAAGAACATGACGTATTTTTTCAGTACCGGTTAATACCCTAAAGTATCTTTTTGGGCATCATTCTTCAGTTGTCCTTTTTTTTTTGAAAAAAGGGAACTTACTCATTTTTTTTTTGCCCAAAATGACGCTGTTTTGTATATTGGAGGGCAGCAGATGGTACTTTCCGCAGCGGACCAAAGCCGCGTCCAAACAAATTTGCCTCGTCTCACGTGTGCGTGCTCTACTTTCTTCAATTAATATCATTCAATTGCCTTAACCATCAAATCCTCTTTCTCTCACACGTCGGATGCAATGAATATTTGTGTGATCTTTCCATTGCTGGACTCACAAGCTCACAGTTTCCTTCCTTCATAAATGTTGAATTGTCACATCATTATCAAGAACTGTTTCTCATCCATTTGGATTAAATTCACCTGCACACGTCCAGCGCATTTGTTGACAGAACTCTTTAAAGAAAGGCTCACTATAGGAATGAGAATACATGTACGTCTACAGAACTGTTTCCATCCATTTTGATATTTAAAGCACGTCGCATATCTCCCACTTGCTTTATTAATTTATCTTGGTCCATCCATCCTTACTCCAGCTCTATAAATGCACCTAGGCTAAATCAGCTTTACCCACTCTTCCCTTTTTCTTTCCCCATGCGATAAAGTGGATGTTGATTAGAGTCACAAAATAGGCCGAGTCCATCGGTTAGCATATTTAAGCCCCTCGCCCTTTAAGGGCCTAGTTTGAAAAATTAGACGAAATATTTGAAATTGGCCTCGAGGGCCGGGGCCATGAAGGGCCTTGGCTTAGACGGTCTACCGCAGCGCCTTTTCACAGTAGTTTTTTCTTTTTTTCTTTTAAATTTATTAATTTATATATATTTTGTATTTTTTATAAAGTTATTTATCCATTTAATTACAAATATATAATAACTATACTCTAATTTTATGATTTGATTTATTATTTGTTACTAAATAAAGACATGTATGTGCTCATAATGCGGGAGAAGAAATTCATAATATGTTTTTTTATGTTTTATGTGAGTTATTTGTGAAGATAGTTTGCTTTTGATTATAAATTAGTGATTGTAGTTATTTATTGATGATTTGTGTTATAATTTACTAATTATATTTCTTAAAAAAAAAAAAAAAGCGGAGGGAAAATAATTAAAATTTGAAATAGTAATTTCTCGCTCATGTCGCTCCGGTGTCCGAGCTTTGAAAAACGATGTTTTTCTTACTCCCCCGAGGGCCAAATATCGGCCCCGCCCTTCACGGGCCGCCTCCCGATTGATGCTCTAATGCCGATGGAGGAGTGTTTTTATTTAATTATCCATTACAAGTAAAACTCTCTTTTTTTCTTTGTCCAGCAGTTTTAGAGAGAAGGATGTAAAAATATAGTATATCCCGTCTTCTATTCACGTCAAATGGCCAAGGAATTATTGGAAAAAAATGAGCTTCTCCTTCTACAAGTTCTGACGCCAAGGAAAAAGAATATGGGAAGAAAACTTTTTTAATTTGTGTGCTTTTTAATGTCTTCTAGTACATTTTCATATCTTTTTTAAGTCTTTTTATTGTATTATGATATGGTGTCATATTTCTTTTTGGCAAAAATAATAAATAAATAATGAGATAAAATACATATTTAACATCTTTAACATTATTTACCTCGATTTATTTATAACCAAATTTATTAACCAAATTTCAAATAATGTCACATTATTTTTTCAATAATTAATTTATCTTGTCAGAAAATAATATACCATTGACCACTACTTGGTGAAAAATTCACATATTCCACTAATTGATTTTCATGAAAAATTGGGGATGTTACAAATACCATAGAAAAGTAGAAAGAAGAAACTGGAAGAGCGTGGAGATGGTGAAACTGAGTGAGGCAGAGCAACTGGCGTGGGTGAGTGAAATCAGGCCCGAAGAATAAGAAGCGCAGCAGAATAGCGTTCACTGGCTCTCACCTGTAGTGACCTTTCCAGTGCGCCTCCCTCTGCTTTTTGATTCTAAAACTCGTTGGCCTCCACTAGAAGAGGAAGACGAATAAAAGCCATCGAACTCCTTCCTCCCTTTCGAGGATGATAAAAAGGAGGAACAAGGCCCTGCCCTTTGCTCTCCCGAAACCAGTAGCACACTTTTCGGTCGAAGATATTTATGATGAAATTCCTAAATGATCACAAAATTGATATCTTATCAAAATCTCAAATAAATATTTTTAATTTCCCAAATATATCATATATTTATTAAAAATAGGAAGTCATCAACCTCATCCAGAGCACCCTTTACCTGAAAGAATAGTTTGCATTTGATAGCTTGGTTGGGAGGCCGATGGAGCAGATTTATAATGAGAACGGTCCCTCCGGTCACAGTAAGAAATTCTCGCAAATCTGTTCTGCACCTTTCTCGCTCTCTTTTTGCAAGTACTATAATTAATTGTAGGTCAAAGTATAAGGCCCAAAGGTTGGGTTGTCATATTATTCTTATTGCGATTAACCTAATTTATATTCTATATTCTAATTTCTAAAGGAGAAAGCACTAAAGTAATAATTTTTACTAAAAATTGTACCTAATTAAAGCATTTTAGAAAAGAGTTACTGAAGTAATAAGGTTGATGGCATCGCGTCGAACTTTGAAACTTGAAAGTCTATAATCTCACAACTTAATCTATAAAAAGGTATTTCTCACCTTTTTGTTGTCTTCATGTGTAAATTGATGTTTCAAAACTCTCAAGTACTGCAAGATCTCCTCACAACATTGAACGAAGACAAAACTAGTGGATCTGCAAGCAGGGGTTTAACCGGATGCAGCATACGCCTAGGTTAGTGGTGTATATATCCTCTATTTCCTTATTCGATCAGATCCCACTGCACAACGCCTCTTACACCATATTCATTGGATTTATTTGCAGGCGACGGAGAGAAGAAAGAAGAATGGACAAAAGGAGTCAGCATTTTTTATTGCAGCGGAAAATGAAGTGTGTGGGAAATACTGGACGAAAAATGCTGCACTCTTGCTCTCTGCTTCTCTGTCACTGCACTTATCTTGTTCCTTTCCATACTCACCTCTCGAAAACAAGCCGCTGATTATATGAAAAAGTTGCCCGTGAAGCTTTTTTCTGGCCTTAAGCTCACTGTTTGTGTCCATTTTCTCAATGTATCTCTCTCTGCGCCGCACGAACACTCTTTTGTGCTTGAGGACAAGTCCAAGAAATCAGTGCTCCCTCTTTCTGCTATCATCTGTCTTTCTGTTTCCTTCACAATTGAAAGTTTCCGCTCTATATGGATCTTTTGCAAGGCCCTTTATTTAGGAAAGTTCAACGACCATACGATCAGAGAAGTATTTAGAGGGGTAGTGGGTGTAAGACCCAAAAAAAAAAAATGAACGGTTGAGAATAAAAGTGGATGGCCTTCGATCGGTTAAAGCAGGACTATATTTTTCAGACTTTGACACCTAATTGCTATTTTTTTTTTTTTGATATTGGAGAGGGAAAAGGGAACGGGAAAGGGGAGGGGGCGGGATCGAGCCCGTAACATGGGAAAAGCCAAGCTCTAGGAGCTGGCGTGGCAACCATTGCACTACCAAACGCAACCCCACCTAATTGCTATTTGCTCCACCAGAAGTGTACCAAGTGAAGCAGCAGGCCCATTTATAATGAAGACTGAGGCGTGGGAATCTGCGGTTTTATTTGATTGAAGTAAATGGGGAAAAAAAGAAGTAAATGGGAATTTTTTAAAGAAAAAGATATAAAAGTTCCCTCATTCCACCGACTTGAGCAAGAGAAGAAGAAAATGAAAATTCTGGCAGCTTGTGTTCCTTCTTTCCATCGCCATTGCCTCATCGCTGACCTCTGTGCCTCTGTCCCCATTGCTTTCATCAATATGCCCAAGCTCGTTGCTGTCCTCTTCTTCCTCTTCCCCAAATTTCAGTCGCTGCTTTCTCTATCTCTCTCTTCTCCTCATTCCTCATTATCTCTTCCTGTTTGCGCAAGCCACTGATTTCTTCTCCATTGCTGTGGTGTGGGGTGCTAGAACTGCACCTTCTTCCTCCTCCTTTGTTGCTGCTGTTTGTTATTGTGAAAGTCATCATTTTCTTCAAAATCCTCTGCTTCGGTAAAAACTACGATGTTGGATTATCGCTGCCACGTATGTGTAGGCAGATTTTCTTTTCTGTTTTTTGTTTTGTTTTTGTTTTGTTTATGATTCCTTCTTTCTTGCTGCTGCTTGTGGTCAGTTAGAGTCCTATACAGAAAACTCTCTTCTCCTCCTTGTGCTGGCGTGTGTGTGGATGGGTGTATGCAAACATCATCCCCTTCCTCCCCTCCTATGCGATGGTGTTGTTGGGTATGTTCAATGATCCTTCTCTATTTTTTTATTTACTTTCAAAAAGTTGCAAATTTTTTTTTAATGCAGTAGAATGCTTTATTTTCCCTGTTCGGTATGTGTGAATTGGAAAATCTGATTGGTATGTGATTGAGCTGTACCACATTTTGTGATTAAAGAAATTAAGTTGATGCTGTAATTTTAAGAGGAACTTTGTTTTAGAACTTGTAAAATTTAAATGCACATGAAGTGTTTGATAGAATGTTTGAAAGGAGAATTAAAAGCTAAATTTTGGTGTTGAATGGAATGTTTGGACTTTGTGAAACTTCATCGATATTTGACTGTTGCTAAACAGTGGAGTATGATGTTTGTTATAGGTTAAAAGTGTCAAGAAATTTTTGATTTTGGTGTTTTGCGATTTAACAGGATGCTTGAAGATGATGATTGTTTTATGACTTGATTTGACACACGGTGTTTGTGAAATTGTATAGAAAAGAAATTCCGTTCAACTAAGATTGTTGAAGCTTATGAGTTGTTTTACATACGTATATGAAGTGTTTGATTAATTGCTTGAGAATGGAATGTGTTAGTGATGGTGTTGAGTATATTCTTATATGTAATAGTCAATTACGGTTCTACATTGAAATTGTCTAGATTTGTTTACTCTTATGTTAACCTTTAGGATGTGGTTGATTGTGCTTGAAGAAGATAAGGTCTTTTTTTTTGTCTTTATAAATTGTAGAGATTGCGGATTTTGGTGGTGTCCATTATATTATTTTTGATTGTTGTTAATTCAAAAAGATGAATAAGGTTTTGATATTAAGAGGAAGTATGTGACGGTTAGTATTTAGGAATCAATGAATAGAACTGTTACAAAATCCAAAGAATGAAGTAAGTTATATATATTTTTTCGAGCCAGAATGCGCAAGCACATAATACCATTATAAATTTTAAATAATATCTTTACTTGTTATATTTTAATTTAATTTGTTACCACATTTCTTCTTTATTGTGATTCTATCAAATGTTGATTAGAATAATTTTCATTGGTATTGAAATGAGTAAAAATTGATAATTTTATTTATTGATATTATTTATTCTTCATTGGTTCATAATATAATTCTTGACTGTGCTTGGAGATGATAAGAAAACTTTGAAGATATCTTTCATAAATTTTCATATTGAGATTATATTACATTTTGAATGGTATTACACTATTTTTTTTAATTATTATTTGAAAAGGGTTTGTTGACAGATTGAATCTCAACAGAAGCTTGGAGATATTATTTGTGAACTAATTATGTTGGGGTACTCTATAACGAAGCAATCGATATGAACTATCATCATCTTGAAAGAAGAACTTCTCATTATTTTGATAAATTGCTTGTATGCATGTTTTAAAATGTTTTTAATAGATCGAATATAGAACATTGGTTACTAACAAATTTTGGCTTGCCATGGTTAACTCGAGCTCATTGGATATTCGTGGCCATAGTACTCACACTTGATATTCGGTCTTGTATCTCTGCGCTTTTTGTTTCGTGACTCGGGCTGACTTCGATTAGTTACTTTCCTTCAAGCAGACCATGTGTCCACGCTTGTTATCAGTTCGGTTAAAGTCTTTTGGAGAGAAGGAATTTTAGATTTATTGCTTTTCAACTTGTTTTGAAAACAATTTGTTTTACTACCTAGTTTGGTGATGTTCGTTTATCGATCTCCCGTACAATTTCAATTATGCTTCTTAATAATATTTTTATATAAATACGTTTGTGCTTATGGAGTTCAAGTTAATTGGTATGTCTTTATCATATGTTCATCTAATCAATTTATTTCTTCATTATTTTATTAGTTATTTTAATTAATTGGACGTTATTCACCAAAAAATATTTTGGTCTCTCGTGATAATGGCTGAGCTTGTACTCCTTCTCATCATTGACATGTTAATTCAAGGTTCAAAACCCGGACCGTCATTTTAAACCGTCGAGGACGGTCATGTGTCGCGAGTCTGATCGAGTCAAACCGGAGCTAAACCGAACAACTAAAACTAAACCAGAACAACTAAAAAAATTAAGAAAGAGAAAATGAAACAAAAGGAAAGAGGCGTGGACTGATATGAGTGGAAGTGGAGGGACTAATTATCAATCACATCATTCCTTCCCTTGCCTTTCTACAGGACTTCACGTATTTCTGCCACTTACCCTCAACCACCCCCTCAAATACTAATATAATTTACTCCATCCTATCCCACTATAAGAGTTTAATATTGAGAGATATGAAGCCAATTAAATTACTTTTTAGAGTATTTTTATTTTTATTTTTTCTTCAAACTAATTAGTTTAACTAATAAACTAGTATATAATCTAAGGATACACAACATATGAAATGATTAAGTAACTCATTTAGCTTCCTTAATCTCTCCAAAGAAAGTCAACAGTCTTATAATTAGGACCTGAGGTAGTATTATTTAAATAATTATCTTTCCTTTTTCTTCCATCTCCACGTCTTTGAGTTTGAAAAGGTGATTCCATTCCCTCTCTCCTCCCAAGCTTCCTCTCTTATCGACACCTTCGTCGAGAGGATTCAAACATCAAGCGCCGAGAAGTCGAGAACTAAGCAACCATAAACTTCGCGACAAATCCGACGGCTGGAAGCAGGACCTCTTCATCTTTTTTTAGACTGGGTGAGTCTTCGCATCTTCTCTTCCTCCTCCTTCTTCTATGTCTCGCCTGGGCTTCTTGCTTCACCGTCCGGTTTCGAATGAGCTCCACTCGCTCTCCTTCTCCTTCTCTTTCTCTACTTCGCCTTGTGAGTTTGTGCTGTTAAAAATTCCAAACGTCGGATACTGTCAACGTCAGTCGTGGCCGAAGCTGGGTCAACAGTTAAACGGGTCATCTCTAAACCGGGTTCCTCCTAACTCCTGACCGCTTTTCCCATTGCTTTCGTTCAACTGTCGTCCTGGTCCGGTTTTCAAAACATTAATTATATGTTGAATTGAAGTAGAAGCATTATCTTGACAATCCTCATTTCAATGTAAAAATTTAAACTATGTCTTAGATTTTAAATAGTTTATTTTAGGTGCTCCACGTAAACAAGGTCCTTGCCTTCATTGTATGTTGCATATAATTTAGTATGGAGTAGCCTACTATTGTTGTCCAATTCTTAAATATTGTTGTAATGCGAATATTTCTTTATGTAGAATTTGTATGACCTTATTTTAGAGACTCTATTAGAAATTTTTCATATATGACTTTTGATAGGTGAAATTTATCAAATAAATTATATTTTAATTGTATTATGATTCACATGTGAATCGGAATTTGGCTGATGATGCTTAAGAGATGTGGGTCTTTACTCATATTTTTGGTCGGTCAAACCCTAACTTTTAGTGTGTGACAGGAGAGTGCGGGTTCAAAAATAAAACCCTATGAATTTTTATTGTTCCCATCCCAATTGCTTTGATTTGCATTTGAACCTATATTATATTTTCTGGTCTTTTTACTTATTTTTTTATACATATATTTTCTGGTCTTGAATGATTGCTTTTCCTCCACAAGTTGGAAAAGTAGTCTTGTTCTTTGTGCTTTATCAATAAAATTGATGTGTGTGATTTGTCTCTCTTTTTTTTGGGGAAAAAAAATACAATGTCTTGTTTTGTGTTAATCTACAAAAACTGAATGTAATAATTTGTACCAGACTATCACAACCGAAACACCTACGAGTGTGTGTGAACTGTAAAGTGTAGGAAACATTAGTTTCACTCACTGATATAAGACTTACGATCTTAATCTTAAATATAAGACTTATTTTTTATATTTGTTGATTTTTTTGTAATTTGTTTTTATTGATGTTCCATCAACAATAATCAAGAAGGATAGAAAATAAGAGATTTTAAAAAGATTAGTATAATGTTTTAGAAAATACATGTTATATTAACTAACTTCCTTAATATAATCAAAATAAGCTACATATGTCTTATATTAAGGTTTACAAGACTTCAATCAGAAAACCTAATAAGAAGAGGAAAAAAAATGAAACAATCAAGTTGGTGTTATGCTCTATTAACATGATATTTTCTTGATCTTTTTTATAAGAAAACATTCTCCTTCTATGGCCTGTAATTTAATAAACAAATCAACTTTGTTTGAAAATTTAAATTCATTTTTTATTTTTACCCTCATTAAATATATGTCATTCATTATCTTTTTGAAATAAATTTTCACAAATTGTCTCTCAGAATACTCTTTCTACATAGGGGTATAATTAGAAATAAAGGTATAAAAGTTACACATTTATTGTTTTAACTAACATTTTAAACCACGTGATTTTAGTAGTTGTTCGTTATAAAAACAACAAGAGGGAGCACTTATTAAATGTATAAACTGAATGGATGAGAGGTAATTAAAGAGTGAGTCTAGCTAAATTTAAAGAAATATCACTCTAATCCTTTTGATAGGTTTGTTCACCTAACTCTCATATGGTAAAGAAAATTAGTTAACTTATTCAACAAGTCCTAAATTGATTCAGTTTTTCAAATCTACTCTAATAGTATTCTTAACTTTCTCTTTTGTCTTTTTGTTTTTCCAACATAAATTAATTCTTTTTTAAACTAGATTTATAAAGAGGATCATATTGGCATATACGGAAAAACAAGAGGATCGGTGACGAAATACAATATTTTTGTGAGTTAATGATTCAGGCAGCTTTAATTTGTCTCTCTAGTCTTCAACCAATTGTGTGCGCGCGTGCGGTCGTGAAACACATGGGTATATGCGACTGCTGATTTTTTCAGGGCCCGCAAATATTCTGGTATATATATTAGAAAAAGCTCGCCAAATCTCGCTCTTTAATTCCATTTTGTAACTTTGAAGACTTCTAGACTCTGAATGCAAGGTGGTGGGTCGTGGCGGAGCGGGATTGTTTATGGGTGCACAATTAGTGTGTAAGGGTTTGGGGGGGGGGCGCGCCCCGAAATTTTTTTTTTTCGGGAACGTTTTAAATTAATGCATTTTTTAGAAGGAAAAAAAGTTTGACAAGATTAAATAACATTGTTACAACCTATAAGAAAGTAGAAGCAAACCAAAATGCTAGCTTCGGCTTCAATTCATCATAAACAAAAATCACAAGATGGGGTATTACCTTGATATTCATTTACATCACCCTTCATCTCGCTTAGCCTTGAGTACGCATCAACCTCAAAAAGATTCGGGGATAAAGTTATTTCTTGAAGTAAATCAATGCGCAAAGAAAGCGAGAAAAGGAAGCTGTGTCATGCCAATGAGAACAATGAGAACACAAATGCATTAACATAGAAAAATAATAATCAAGAATTAACTAACCTTTACATCGAAGGATTACAAAACCATTCTTCGATTCTTCATTCCTTGAAAATATTTCATTATATCCTCATCATCAATCGTAGCAAATATATCACGTTCAACAAAAGTTAACATGCACGAGTTAAACCAATCATCACTTATCCGATCGCGTAACTTATTCTTAACAAAAGTCATTGCGTAAAAACCCGCTCAACACTAAGCTAGCGTTGCTACCGGTAGAATGAGTGCCAACTTTATCAACAAATAGACTAGTGGATAAACAATATCCTTTCTCTTCTCAACCATCTTCAAAGCAAGGTCGAAATTGTTTGCAAATTGATAAAATCGAATCGGCCCTCACATCAACAATAAAATTATCGAGACTTGAAGACAAAAGGAATATCGCAAGTTCATCAAACTCGAAGGATAGAATCTAGCAAACTCAATCAACTTTTCATTGTTAAAATTGGCAAATGAATCATGAGGATCAAGACAACTCAAACACTCAAGCAACTTCATATTGACGTTATCAAATCGATCATTCAACTCTTGAACCGAGTATCTATCATTTGCCCATTAAATAACTCCACCTTAAAGTAGTGGAGGAATGTGAATGATTCCAATCTCCGTCTCGATCTCCCTTTAGGACAATAATCATCATTCATATTTGGAATGTCAATATCATGTTTATTGGCAAAAATGGTTGTTTCTTGAAGCAATTTATCAAAACCATTATCCCTCACCTCTTGTAAACGAGACTTGACTACCTTCGCTAAACCAATTGCATTTAGAAGGTCTTGATCTTTTCTTTAGGTGCTTGTGACAACTCATAAGAAATCCCCAAGATCAATTTCATAAGATGCAACAAGAATGGAAATTCAAAATCCTCCATGGCATACAAATGAAACCTCGGACGGTTCTTGCACCATCATTTTTTCGGATCGTCTTCAATAACTTTCATCAAGGAATAAATTGAAGGAAATAATGAGATAACACTTGTAACCGTGCCAAAATGGGAACTCCAACTTTTTAGTGTCTCCGTGTCGCTTAAGGTTGTCTCTTGATTTAAACCTTTTCCAGTTGGTATTTCACCACTAGCAATTCTTTCGGCTATTAGCTCATACCGATGCAAATTCAGAATTTCCTTCCGCTTGCATGAACCCCCACAACAGTTGCCATCTTTTGAAGCATTTCAAAAATTCTTGAATCTTCTTGTGATGTTTTGCAACCTTCACAAGTGCCAATTGTAATCGATGAGCAAAACAATGAATGTAGAATGCGGATGGGTTGTCACGCCAAAATCAAACTCTTAAGCCCTTTGAATTCACCCCGCATATTACTAGCACCATCATAGCCTTGCCCGCGACATTTAGACAAACTTAAACCCAGTTTAGAAAATAGGCCATCAATCGGCTGCTTTTAGTGATTGTGCAAATACGAAACATGAATTATGCCAACAAAACGTTCAACAATGGACCCTTTTTTGTTAACATACCGAAGTACAACCGCCATTTGTTCTTTAATTGCAACATCACGAGCTTCATCAACTAGCAGGAAAAGTAATCATCACCAAGATCACTAGTTATTGCTTTAACCGTCAAATCAGCACAAGCTTGGGAAAGATCTTTTTGAATCATTGGTGAAGTCAATTTGTTATTATCGGGGGCATTTTCCAAGACCACGTCGCTCATCTCTTTATTTGGCTCAGAATAAAACTTTAGAAGTTCAAGGAATAAACCTTAATGATTTGAACTTGTAGATTCATCATGTCGAAAAAGGCTCACCATTGCGTAGTAGGAATCTAACACAAGCCAAAGAAGTTTTCAACCGAATACGGTAATCATTTTTTTGTTGGTCGAAATATTTGACAAGGCAACATCAATATGTTGCTTTTGCTTCATCAAATCTTGACCAGCTTGATAACATCTATTATGAACACTCTTATGATCTCCAATATGAACTTTGATTCTATCCTTCTTATGCCAACTCCTAAACCCTAAACCGACAAATGCTTCCCGTTGAACCACTACTCCCGACCTCCATATCAAATAGATAACAATACAAGCAAAAACATGCATCTTTTGATACACTATACTCCAACCAGGAACCAAATTCTTCATACCACTTAGGATTGAATCTACGCATTTTTTCCATACACATCCATTTGAGGGAATGGTTTAAGAATTGGTTGAGTTGGCCCCTTGAGTAAATAAGCTCTCCGAATATCCTCTCTTTCTATATGATTTGATGTCATTGAATAAATTGAAGGTCTTTTGCCCGGATCCGCTTCAAGATTTTCTATATTAACTTTTGCTTGAGGTGGTAATTGAAATTGAGATGCTAGTGGTGGTTGGGAGGATTCTTGAATCTGTTGGAATTGAAATACGTTTGAAAGTTGCTCCTTTGAGATTCGGGTCTGTATTTGTGGGTCTTAGACGTTTGAAATAAGATTGTATCTTTGACATTTTCTAGAAGAAAAAAATTTTGAAAGGATTAGGGAACATGTTGCAAGGCACGCTTCTCCTATGCCCTAGGTTTTAGGGGTCGAAGCTCTAAATATAAATCAATAATTAGTTTTCTCAAAATAAGAGCCATACTCAATAATTCAAACTTATAAAGCATCTTAAAAGAAGCATACCTAGATACAAGTACACAGATACAATACTCACCATTAAAAGAGAAATATATCATCAATAACAGATAGATAGACAAAGCATATCTCCAGGCTTGTTATAACCATGCTTGTAATTAACAAAAATTTTATTATAAGGCATCAACTAACAAGTTTATTTTGTCTTTTTTATAAGGCACTTGCCTATTCCCAAGGAGTATTAATTATTTGTTTCCATATATGCTCCTAATTAATAAGGGTAGTGGGTGAGAGTAATGATATAATATTAGAGTTCAGTGCAATTAGTAGGGGTAATATTGGAAGTTATTTAAATTGTAGGACAACTTTATTGATTTTAACTATTTTTATTGGTTTGTGTGGATTGGTAGTTGATGTCTTATAATAAGGATGAGGAGTATATATATATATATATATATAGCTATTATAGTGATCAGTTCTTACAAATTGTGAAATCAATAAACTATTAATTTATCCTTATGAGTTAAGAGAAGAAAGTAATTTTCATTTTTATTTTTAAATGTCTTTGTATTTTTAAATTATTATATATTAAATTATATTATATATTTTTATTATTTCAATTTATTACGCGCATCGAAATGTTCAAATAATCATGCACTTCTTGTTAGACATTTAAAAGAGAAAAATTTCTTGGTGCTTTGTCTGGGATTCTAGCTAGCTAGGTGCAATGTGATCCTATTTTTAAGGCGCTTGTGAGAGTAATGTGGATTCATCATTAATTCTATTTAAAGGAATTAAAGGGAGAGAAAGAAAAATAAGGGATGCCATCGCCACTTGCTCCATCTGAGAGATGAATTTAATCCACTATAATATGAGTCTAGTGGGTGCGAAGCATGGACCAAGTTTCCCGAGTGAAAAGAAGATCCACAAGTTTAAACCTTTCACGGGACAACATAACTCCACCATTCGATTCTACGAGATAGATTACCTAATTCATTTACCACTATATATATATATATATATATATTAAATATTAAATATTTATATTCACTCCCTTGGAAAGCGACGTGTTCTTGAAGTTTCATGATAGATCTTAATAATATTCTTCAGAATATATGCATCCTATACAAACCTAATAGAGTTTTACTATGTCTTGCTTTTGGACAAAAGCAACAAAATCTTTGACATAAAAAAGTTGCGTGTGCTTGTAATTAACTATCAAGATACAAACATTCTAACATTCAAACACTTCATTCCAAAGACATATATTCATAAATCTAGCTCTACCACGGTTGAAACAATAATTTACCAACGGCAAAAATAAAATCCCCAATTTCTCAATTACTATGGTTTCTTAAAAAAAAAAAGGAAGGAGGAGAACATGAGTGTCGGTTCAATTGGAAGGGATCAACTTAAAAACTTATTCCTTAGAACTACTTAATAAGCTATAGATAACTTGTAAAGCAAGAGAAAAATAAATAGAAAGAATCGCTCGGCATAACTTTAGAATGAATCTTTCCCAACACGTAGGAATTAGAAGTTGCTGTTTGCGTCATCCTCTCGTCTATTCTATGCATTATATTATATAAAATTAGAAGTATTCTATCTATCTATCTCTCTCTCACATCCGCACCGGCCACTTGCGAGAGGCAAAATGCTTTCTGCTTTTAATGATTCTTCTGATGATCTCATGAACACGAAAGGTATCTATCTATTATGTACTCCTATATCATAAAACGAGGGGTTAGATTTAATTTATGGCTTTTTTGCTACCCTTTATTTTCTTTATTTCTTTTCACCTTCATTCAAATTAATGCTGTCCCCGCCTATTTATCTTTTTCCGCTAGGAAGCTAATCAAGAAATCTGGCATTTACTGCTTTTGTTAACGTGTTAGTGAATTAAAGGGAAGAGTTTGGTATAAAATGACATAACCCAGAATGAGGAACCAAGTGGGTGAACAACATTGTGGTCATCATCGTCATCAAAACCTGAACAAATGGAGATGGCTATGGATGATGATTTTGATCCTTTTTCAGCGTGGGAGGGTGAAGATTTTCCAATTGCTGAAGACGAAGAAATTAATGAATTATCACAGTCCACATTCAAAGGTGACTGGAAAAAGGTGGTTGAGTTATATGAAACAAAACCAAGGCTTCAGAGAAGCGTGATCAATAGCTCAAGAGACACAGCACTGCACATGGCCATCAGTGACGACAAAGAAGATGTTGTTGTGAAGATGGTGGAATCCATCTTAAGGAATAACAACAAGGAAGCTCTGAAAATGAAGAACATCAGAAGCGAAACCCCTCTGCATCGCGCAGCCACAAGGAAGTCGGTGAAAATGTGCGAGTGTATCGTAAAGGCGGGACAACACATGGAAAATCTTAAGGATTTGTTGAGTATTACTAACTTTTGGGGCGAGACGCCCATCTTCACGGCGGCCCTTTACGACCGTAAACCTGCCTTCATCTTCCTCCACGTTGCTGCCAAAGATGCATATCTACCAGACACAGAAAAACCGTATCAGTTTCTTAAAAGAACCGATGGTTCTGGAGATACTGCCCTTCACTCTGCCATTAGGAGGGAGCATTTTGGTGAGCATATCTCATCATTCGTCTAGGTTTCTTTGTGTTGTATTATTAATTCTATACATACATACATATATGCAGATTTGGCATTCCACATGATCATATTGTACCCAGATCTAGTGGACCAACACGATGCGAAGGGAATGACTCCTCTTCATGTCCTTGCCAGCAAGCCTTCTGCCTTCAGAAGTGGCCTGCAGCTCTCCTGGTGTAAGCAAATCATATACTACTGTACGTAATAATCTTTGTAATTAAAGCATCATTTGTGTGTGTAGCTAGTATTCATTACAGTTAAAAAAAAAAAAAAAAACTTTTTAAGACATATTTACCTAATTCTATTAGATTAGAAAAGTTACTTAAGTTAATTGATGTAACGTGTATTATTTTTTAAAATGTCATAGTCATCTTTTATAATTCTTTCATTCCTTCTTCACCTCGATTATTATTGAGAGAGCGTAAATTAAGAAAAAATTGACTAATATAAAAATTATGCTTTATATTTAGGAAAAAAAGGCCCAAACATTGATCAACTCTCTAAATATATCTTAACAAGCGCGGAGTAACATAAAATTAATTGTCAGCTTTAGCGAAAGCTGTATGTGTTGCTATAGTTAGTAACTCTACCGTTTTTGTGAGATAATTATTGTTCTGCATGTGTTGCTATAATTAATAACGCAGCGTTTCCGCGAGATAATTGTTTTTTTTTTTTTTTTAATGAGGAAAGGTATCCGTGTGGATAAGCCGAAATATGATCCGGGATGTACTTTCACTTCGAGAATATCAGCTCAGAATCCGGAAGACCAGTGTCCGGCCCCAGATAGCTACGTGACAAGTAATCAGCTGTTTTGGCGTGCCTACTCTAGCAATATATATTTTCTCATATCTTAAATACTCACTTGATTTTTTTAGAAATTAAAGAAGTTAATTAAATTATTTTAAAATATTTATATTTATCATTTTTTTTATTAAACTAATTTATCTGATTTATAAATTGATATATAATTTAATTATCTATAACATATAATATGATTATATAACTTATTTATCTTCCTTAATTTCTCAAAAAAAAAGTCAACTACCGGAGTAGTATATTCAAATTATTGAATGCAACAACTCAGGATTCCTCTTAGTAATTATGTTTTCAAATTCATACTCCTCCATGGAAATGATCTTTGACTTAAAAAGTTATACTTTGACTTCTGACCATGCATTCTTGATCTGTTATGCTACGCAGGAAAGAAGAAAGGAGATGATCTAGAGGCCCCAAATAACTCCTATGTTAATAAAAATATTCCACAGAATTACACTACCCTTTATGAGCTTCTGGTCTTTGTCTACCTAACTTTGTTTCGCTTCTCGGGATTTGGTATATATACCCAATTCAAGTTTCATTTCTTGCACTCATCATTATATCTAAAATTCACAAGAGGCCTCGTGAATAATGTATGATCATTTTTAGATTTTACGTAAATCTACGAGTTGACTCTAGTATTTAATTATAAGATAAGTTAAGAATAATCATATTATTTATAACATGCATGTAAATATAGTGTGGCATGTGTTGGAGTTAAATTTTTATTAACTGTACTCATTTCGTATGAAATTGAATTATTATTAACTGTACTCATTTCGTATGAAATTGAATTATTTGACAGAGTTGATTAACAAAATAAGGAAAGAGAAAGAAAAGCATGAATGGAGCGTTCAGATAATGAAGACACTCATGGAAAAGCATCGTACAGCATCCATTACAGAAGGAAGAGATCCGACGGGAAAAGGAAAGGTATTTGATCCGAGACAGCAAAAATCACCGTCAACCAATGCTCCATTTCAAAATGGTATCATAGTCTACCCCTTGAATTTCCACTTCTTTCAAATCAAACATGCTATATATCTGCACAAACATTTACATTTAGAGTTTGTTTGTTTCTGTTTTCTATTTTACTGTTTTAAAAACAAATTTATAATATATTTTTTTTTTTTACAAACAAAAAAAAAAAAAATCTGTTTGGATAGTTGTTTTTTTTTTAAAAAAAAAATCTGTTTTTGAAGTAACATGATAATGGTTGTTGTCAATGATGACATGGCGGTGATTTGTACAGTGATGTAGTGTCCATAGTGGATAGATAGTGGCTTCAAAAAAAATAATAAATAGAAAAACAAAAACAAAAAAAAAAAATTATTTTGATTTTTAGTTTTTCAAAACAACTTTTTTTTTTTTTTAAAAAATAACTTATCGAAAACAAATTTCTAAAACAAAAAAAAAATTTGTTTTTAAAAACAGAATCAAACAAGCTCTTGATTTGCAATTGGTGATAGTATTGATGGACTTGAATATTAGCAGGCAATAGGGGTGAGGACACAGATAATAAGAAGAATCCAAATCAGGAGCCTGAAGAAACATATACACCCTTGTTGGTGGCAGCCCAGAAAGGTGTAATTGAAGTGGTCAACGAAATCCTAAGCCAATTACCGGTGACCATCTACGAAACCACATCAAAGGATAGAAATATATTGCAGGTAGCAGTGGAGAACAGGCAACCCAGCGTTATTGAGGCAGTGAAAAAACTAGTTTACAAAGAATTAAAGCTTAATCTTTGGGATAACCTCGTTGAGTCAAGGGATACTGATGGAAATACTATATTGCACTTAGCAGCCAAGTATGAGGAATCCAAGACTCATCCTTGGCAGATTCATGGCACTGCCATGCAGATGCAGTGGGAAATCACGTGGTATGAGGTAATTAATTAACTTAGCCACAGAATTCCGTCGCTAATTAATTAATAACAGTCAATTTGATGATAAAATCGTACAATTATATCACTAAATTTTTTATATAATTATGTTTAATTACGTGCCATCCTCACAATTAATTAAACTCGTACCAATTATATATATGTCCATGTACGTATGTATTTTAATGATTAAATTTCAATTGCAGTATGTAAAATCGTTGTCACCACACCACTTCCTTTCCCTAAGCAATGCACAAGACCAAACTCCCGAACAAATCTTCACTAAAGGTCATGAAAAGCTGGTCAAAGACAGTGGCGATTGGCTTAAGGATACGTCTGAATCTTGCTCAGTGGTGGCTGCGCTGGTTGCCGGAGTTTCCTTTGCAACGTCGAGCCAAGTCCCCGGCGGCACTAACGGCGATACTGGCAAGCCAACGCTAGAACATCAGCCAGCGTTTGAACTTTTCGCTATCACCGCACTTATTGGACTCTGCTTCTCTGTCACTGCACTGATCATGTTCCTTTCCATACTCACCTCTCGGAAACTAGCCAGAGATTTTAGGAGAAATTTGCCACTGAAGATTCTTTTGGGCTTAAGCTCCCTGTTTGTGTCCATTGCCTCAATGCTTATATCTTTTTGCGCGGCTCATTTCTTCGTGCTTGAGGACAAATTCAAGAAAGCAGTGTTCCCTCTGTATGTAGCCACTTGTCTTCCTGTTTCCTTCTACGCAATCGTACAGTTTCCGCTCTACATGGATCTTTTGAAATCCATTATCAGACGGATTCCGCAATCACTTCCTTCTGGTCATGTATGATTATGTATTTTCCCAGCCACAGAATTTCTAATCTTCCTTTCCTTCATTAATTTGCTTGCTCCCCTCTCAATTGGTTTTCGTCATATTGAAACCTACATTTTGTGATGGATCTACAATAATGGCTTTTCCTCCACCGTTTGGAAAAGTAGTTGTGGTCTTTGTTCTTTGGTCCTATTGTTTGCTTATTAGGGAGTGGTCCAACCAAAAATTTCATTGTACGGCCGCGACAGTTTTAATGGTAAATAAAAGTATGTGTTCTCGTACGTGGAGAATCAAATTAATTGATTATTGATTAAAAATTACATTTCTCAGTATTAATAAAGTTGAGCAATTAAAATTAAAAATAATAGAGTGAAATAATATTTAAATCAAATAAAAAAAAATTCTCAGGCTAAGTTAACAACCACAATCTAAAAATATTTATTTTTTGGATGTCATCCCCACTAAATTATTTATACAAAAAACTTAATCAGGGTCATAAAATGCTTGTTGTTCCACTTATAACCCTACCTCAATTAATCATGTAATCTCTCACCCAATTATACTAGCTAGGTGCAATCAAGACAAATATCACTCTAATTTGATTATGTAGAGCCTTTCATGTATATGTTTATCTTAAGTGAAAATTAAATTAAAATCTCTGATTCCAAGTTACTAAATCATGAGGGAGATTATAAACCAATTTGATATAAGCAACCTCAAGGTATGCGGTTCGTCGTTATTTTTTAATTATAAGAAATCATTTACGTATAGATAAGATGGTTTGTCAAAACTTAAACTAAGCTAAGCATGAAAGGTAGATTAAGGTGAGACATTAAAATTAGGTAACAAACTAATTTTTTTAATAAAAATGACAATGTCTTTCTAAAATTAATTAATTGCTAGTGACTTTGTGGCATATATAATGAATCTAATCACATGCATTGAGTGTTTTTTAAGTATGAACTTGCGTGTTTAATTCTTTTAGGTGTCGTGACGCGAATACATAAGTTTTACAATTTTTATTAGGTAAATGATGAAAAAAAATTAATAAATTACTTTTTCATATCTTTTGCCATGTATTTCATTATAATGTGATATAGCAAATGGTGTTAATAAGAAAAACAGTAAGGGAACCTTTGGGTACATAAAATTAAAGTTCACGAGTGTTTAAACTTTTAAAGGTGAATGGAGATGGAGTTATTTACGTACGACTTATTCAAAATTTAATGAAAGTTTTATAATTTTTGCTTAAATTGAAACATACGATAAAACTTCTACAAAAATATGCCTTATATTATATTTTAAAAGAGAAATTGATACAATCTGATGCCATCATAATTAGATATTAGGCCTATCTATTTTTCTTTATTTTTTATTCAACGCTCTCTCGCCTCCCACCCTCCTCCCTGAAAAAAAAAAAAAAAAAAAAAAAAAAAAAAGAATAACACAAAATATAAATTGATTTATATTTTATAAACCAAGGGATGGTTAATAATTTAAAAAATATTAATGTTGACTAATGGAAATATGGTATTATAAAAAGGGGGTATTCTTAAAAATGTTATTAACCACCCCTCCCATCCTTAATGTAAGATAAGATATAGAGTGATCTTAGAAAACAATGAAAATCAAGAGGATAATCTCTCCGTGCTTAGGGGTTAACTCAATACGATTCTATGAATCTTTTTGATTTGAGATTCATGTTATAAAATAGCCCTGTTTCTTGTTTGTCTCGCCCAATCTACAACTATTTATGAAGCTTGGGGTGCCTCTAACACTTTCTTCCAGAACGTTCGCCTCTTCAGCAAGTTTTCCATTTGCCAAGTAAAACTCAACTTTATTCTAGGGTGTGCTTGATAGGAGTGAAAAAGGAAAAGCAAACTGCCAGAGCCAAAGAAAATTAAAACACTCACCAATATAATGTCCCTTATGTGTTGACCAAAAAAAAAAAAAAATCCCTTATGACTAAAAATAAATTTCAAAACAAATAACTACAGCAAGACTTCCAGGAATGTCCCTTGGTGCAGGATACGTGAGGGGCTTAAACAGAATAGATCCTGGAGGACTACATACGCATAATAAGGAACACGATTTGAAATTAACATGGAAGAAGTAATATGTGAAGCAGCATAAATAAGACGAAACCTGGCCAAATGGCATGATTGAATCTCAGGATGGGGGGAGAGAAGAGGTGAGGATTGAGATTTGAGACTGAGATTTTACCCAAAGAGAAGACGCAGAGAAAATACCATAAAGACATATTAGTAAAATCAATAAATTTAGAAATCTCTAATGATGAATCTTGGCCTGATTAGGGATTTGATAAAAGTGCAGGCCTAAATCTGAATTGAGGTATTTCAAATGGATTTAAGCAAGATTTGTCCTTTTGAAAATACATATCATATTAACTAACTTTAACTAATTTTTTTGATGTAATTAAATTAGATAAATATATCTTATATTAATGACAAGAGGGAGTAATATTTAAATTTTATTAGAAAGATGTCTATATTTAACATCTCCATATCACACCTCAAAATATAGGGAATATATGGCCGGTGCTTTCCCCCGCAGGGCAAAGCGAAAGCCCTCTCTCAAAGTGTCAATTCAATTTTGTAACTTTCAAGATTGCTAATTTGTGAGGGCAAGATGGGGAGGCGATTAAATTAAAGCACAATGGAAGGAAGATTTGATTTGAGAGTGGTGCCTTTAGAATGAAGTAGCTATGATTACCGACACGTATGATCAGAAGCCGGTCTGAACCATATATATTTTGCACATATATCCTTTTTTTCAACAAGAAAAAAGGCCACCAAATGGGGAGGCAATTAAATTAAAGCACAATGGAAGGAACATTTGATTTGAGAGTGGTGCCTTTAGAACGAAGTAGCTATGATTGCCGATACGTATGAATCAGAATCTGGTCTGAACCATATTTTTGCACATATATCCTTTTTTTCAACAAGAGAAAAAGGCCCGGGGCAGGGCCACCAGATATATGAAACACCACTCATGATTTAGTACGGATGGAAGATTTAGTTTTTTTTTTTTTTTTTTTTTTTTTTTGACCTTTACACGTACGCGTTCGATTCAAGAAATTCTTTCAGCAGCAATATAATTAAGGGAAAATTACGTGCAAGTCTTAAGAACAAAAAATAATTATAAAAAAGTCTCTTGAAATCACCAAATTACACGAAGTTCTAAGATTTTTTTTTTTGATATTATTTGTATTAACAACGTGAAATGTCATATTTACAACGAGAAAATGCCATATGTATAACAACATTTAAACATCGACCATTTACAACCGAAAAAGCCATATTTACAATAGAAAATGTTATATTTAGAACAACATTTAAACACCTAGATTTTGAACTTAGAAAAGTTATTTACAATGAGAAAAAGACTAGATTTACAACGGAAATGCTATATTTACAACAAAATTTAAAATCTAGTCATTTATAACGAGAAAAATCCATATTTATAATAACATTTAAACACCTGGATTTTGAACGTAGATAGATCATTTACAACGAAAAAAGGCTAGATTTACAATAGAAAGTGCTATATTTATAACAAAATTTAAAATCGCTATTTATTGAGAAAAAGCCATACTTATAACAACATTTAAACACCTGGATTTTGAATATAGAGAGGTCATTTATAACAGAAAAATGCTATATTTACAACAGGAAGTGCTATATTTACAACAAAATTTAAAATCTGGCCATTTATAACAGAAAAAACCATATTTACAACGGAAAAAACTATATTTATAACAATATTTAAAAACTTGGATTTTTTTTCTATACAAATAATATCAAAAAAGTCTCTTGGGACTTCTGTATAATTTGATGATTTTAAGGGACTTTTTAATAATTATTTCCCTATAATTAAAGTTCTAAGGCAGACTAAAACAAGAACTATATGAGCAGTATGAGAGTTTGGTGCTCGCAGTTGCATTTTTGAAAGAGAAAAAGCGCTGTCTCTTACAAAAGGAGCAAACTTCGGTCAGATGACATGCATATATATTCACAGCAGGTACCCCTACATGATCTTTGATTCCCACCCCTTTCTCTTTTGTCGCACTTTCCTTTTTATATTTCTTTCAATTATCAATTAATTGAAATAGATATTAATTAAATTCATGCCAACTATTTTCACATTTTGTTGCTAACACACGTCCACAAACCAATACCAAAAGAAATAGTTTTGGAAGAGTATATTATCTCCAGTCTAAATATAGGATAAAATTTATAGTACAAATTAAAG
Organism: Acacia acuminata; assembly: GCA_019022655.1. Lineage (NCBI taxonomy): Eukaryota > Viridiplantae > Streptophyta > Magnoliopsida > Fabales > Fabaceae > Acacia > Acacia acuminata. The sequence goes on from JAFJYI010000446.1 coordinate 59,721, forward strand.
TATAAACTTTATCCTATATTATTCTATATTTAAGACCACAAGAGTATGCACCAAAGGTTAGGAGCCACTGTCAGAATATATGTTCATGTTTATGTGTCGTGTCCATATGTATATGCTTTCCAACGTCTTAGGATTTGTTTCCAGATTAATTGTTCTCACTACATTTGAAAGGAACTGGTGTGGATGCTCATCAAATTAATAAGCACCCACATCTCATCAGATTTGGACCTTCCAAATTTGATCTGAACAGTTCAAATTTAATAATTTTTTATATATAAAGTTTTTTTTTTTTTTGAAAAACAGATTAATATTTTTCTTTAAAAAAAATAAAGATGAAACCATTGGGATCCCGTTTGAGGTGGTAAACAACGTGTTCCACGTATATGACATAATGAAAAGAGAAAACGGATATCACCTGGCACTGTGAAAACTAAAGAGATTCCTCTGTACTGTACAGACACAGTACATGGTAGGCGTTTGGCGGGCGTTAATGTGGCAGTATATAAAGAGAGTTTTGTTTTGGGAACAAAGCGACCACCACTCCATACCACCATCTTAATTAATTAATTACGTTATTGGTTACATTCCGGCATCATTGCAAATTAGTGCAACATAGTAATATTGTGGATCTTGCTGGTATGGACGTTATGAAACTTGAGATGACGGCGCTTAGTTTATACCATTCCACCCAACAAGGAGATTGGAAGGAAGCTTTGACGACGTTCAAAAACAACCCAGGTATTCACGAGATGCCAATCAACAGGTCCAGAGACACCTTGTTGCATGTGGCACTGAACGACTACAAAGACGATTGGGCGGAGGTGATAGTGGATGAAATCAAGAAGAACCAGTCGAGGTCGGCGCTGGGAAAAGACAACGATCGAGGGGATACCCCACTGCACTGTGCAGCATCAATAGGGTCCCTAAAGATGTGCCAGGCCATAGCCGAAGCTCAAGGCAGCCACGACAACCAACTGATGATTGAAGCTCGCAACAAGAAAGGGGAGACTCCTCTCTTCTTGGCTGCTCTTCATGGCCATAAGGATGCTTTTCTTTACCTTCACTTTCGTTGCCCCGACCAGTCCAGTATGCTCTGGAGAAGAACCAGCGACGGAGAGACTGTCCTTCACTGCACCATTCGCCGAGAACACTTTGGTTACTTACTCCTTATTATTAATCAATTTCATCTTCATCCTTTGTTCTTAATTAGTAATCATTTATTAATTAATTGATTTTTGTTCACATTCACAGACTTGGCATTTCAAATCATTATTCTGTTCAAAGATGATATTGTGGGCTCTGTGGATGAAAAAGGAATCACCCTCTCCATATCCTGGCCGACAAACCTTCCGCCTTTGAAAAAAGCAGCAACTTTAGATGGTATAACAAGCTTGTCTACAAATGTAAGTATACTTCTAGTATTTATTTACTTTTTCCCTATTTTTTCACAAAAATAAAGTTGGAGCCAACATCGATGAGATCCATGGGTGATGGGTCCCCGCATTTCATTACATGTGATCTCTTTTTGGACCTCTTCCACATGGGAAGGAGATTCTCTCCATATTTCTTGTTTCATTTTCATTACCGGCCGTTGATTGAGAAAATGAGAGAAAAGTAAAAGTAGTATTGTAAGAGAAAAGGATAGTTCATGAAAAGAAAAGAAAAGGGTGAAAAGAGAGAAAAATAATAATGAAAGAAAGAACATGCACGTTTGATGGATCCCAATTTGTAAATTCTTAGAATAACAATGAAATTGTCATTAGTGTACTGGATGTTTTAATAATTGAATTTTTATTTATTTTCCTTTTGTGACGTAAGGCTTAATCGTGAAGCCATTGAGGGGGAGCCCCGAGCAGCAGTCAAACAACAATGACACATTGCTCAACCGGCCTGGCAAGTTTATTAATATTAATGAATACATATTTTGTATATTTTTATTTTGTTCAGCTTTTAGTCTTAAAGTAGTTAGTTGCATGCTGTACGTACGTTCGTAGGCGAGTTAGCCTAGCTAGGTCCATAACCAATTTCCCTATTGTTTTAATTGCATTTGCATGTCATTTAAATTACTTAGGATCCAATAAAAGGTTCTTCGAGAGAGAAAGCGATCTTAGGTTTCTTTATATCACAATCTTTGGTTAATTTTTGATTATAGACACCAACACTAAAGACAAAAAGGCCCTCATCATGCATGCATCCTTGGTCTAGTTGTGATAACACACACACACAATATACTATTAAGAAGCATTCATATGCTCTTTTTCAAGCTCATTATCGAAAGGAAATTTCCTAAATGAAATCTGCATCCATTGACGGACCTTTTAAGATACAATGGGGGCATGGCCCCCCAAAATATATATATATTCAGATTTTTTTTTTTTTTAAAAAAGGGAGAATGAGCAAAAATACACATAACCTTTTCAAAGAGCGCCCGGCACCATGACCTTTCAACTAGAGCAAAAATACACACGATGTTACGTTTTAGGAGCGTCCCAAAGACATCACTGTTAGTCAACCGTTAGTTGACCGTCAACTTGGATGGAACGCCGCGTGTTGACAAGAAGCCCGACATTTGGCGTGGGCCCGGCGTGGAATAAAGATTCAAAAAATTAGGATTTTTTTTTTTTTAAAATAATTAGAAAAAATTCAAAAAAATTTATAAAAAATTCGAAAAAATTAGAAAAAATATTTAAAAAATTAGAAAAAAATTTTAAAAATAAAAAAAAATTCAAAAAAAAATTAGAAAAAAAAATATAATAATTAGAAAAACCTTCAAAATAATTAGAAAAAAATTAAACTAACAAAATTTTAAGACACTTTTGAATACCTTTACAATTTTATTATATACTCCCTCCGGTCCTAATTATAAGACAACATTTGAGAGTTTGTTTTGGTCCTAATTATAATACAACATTCTAATTTTTGTCAATTTCTTCCTAAAAGATGCCTATTGATATAAATGAGGGATTATGTGAAATCAATAAGATAGTTGAGGTACAAAATTTATATAAGGGTATTTTAGAAAAATAAGTAAAATCAACTAATTCGACCGCCCATCGCCCGGGTAAGGGCATCAAGAACCGATCGCCAGTGATAGGGTGGCGTGGTGGGCCCACTTGCGAGGTATTTTAATTTCTTTCTAATTATTTTAATTTTTTGAATTTTTCCTAATTTTTTTAATTTTTTCTAATTTTTTTGAATTTTTTTAATTATTTTGAATTTTTAATTATTTTTTCTAATTATTTTAATTATTCTAATTTTTTAAAAAATTTCCTAATTTTTGAAATTTTTTTATTCCGTCGGCATCCATGTCGGCGTCACGTCGGCGTGTTAGTGCAGCGTCGGCGCCACGTCGGCGTTCCATCAAGGCGACGGTCAACTAACGGTTGACGGCCATGGCTTTGGCGCTCCCAAAGCGTAACGTCGTATGTATTTTTGCTCAGTTGAAAGGTCGTGGTCTTTGGGCGCTCTGGGGAAAAGATTATGTGTATTTTTGCTCCTTCTAAAAAAAAATTAATATAAATAACGTGCCACTTGTTAACCTAATTTTCACCTGCCGCTTTCCCATCTTCGGCGTGCGTGAGACGTCCAGCGCCTCCTCGCATCAAAATCCCATCCACAACCAATAAACAATAAAAGTCGAGGAATCGAAGTAATTGAGTAAAATGTGGGACCAATTTGTATTGGTTCGGATTTGTTGACTTTGACCCTTGAGGTGAATTCCAATTTGTATTGGTTCATATTCCCATTTGTCGCTTGCGAGTTCAGCGGGATTTGAAGTAATTAAGTAAAGACTAAAGGTATGATTTTTTATGCTTCTATTGTAGAAACAAAATGTGTTTGATTTTTTGGGTGAAGGAGCGAAAATACACACGAACTTTTCCCCGGGAGCGTCCGGCGACCACGAGCTTTTTTGGGAGCAAAATGCACACGACCTTTCAAAAGTGGAGCAAAAATGCCACCACCGTTAGATTCCTCTAGCGCTGTTAACTTGCAATGTGAAACTACCAAAATGCCCCTAAACTAAAAGGAAAAACTCGGTTCGATCTTCTTTCGGTTCGAGGAGCAATATCTAGTAAACGGAACAACAACACAACGATTACGGGGTTCGATCCAGAGCAACCGGAAACCACATAGATCAATGAACAAGAGAAACCACATAGATCAATGAACAAGAAGGTGATTATACATGGTGAAACAAACGAAACCCTAATCAACAACAATGCAAATTAATCAAAAACCAAATCTATCATCAATTCCAACGATTAAGATACACGATTTTGATTTAGAATCAAGTATAAAAAATACAGAAATAAGCTGCAAGAAAGAAAGAAGAGGATATGAAATAAGATTATAGCAATTGGAGGACGTGAACGTACGGGAGTATGAATCGGAGGAGAGCTCGTAGCGGAAAAACGGCGTGATGAGGCGATAGGCAGGGGAAGGGAATGTGAGGGATTGGGGAAAGAGACGAAGTATGAGACGCAATAGCGTAGAGGACCTACGAGGGACGGCCCGATTAAAATGACCTAAACCGGAAGCTGTTCATCTTCTTCCACTCATGAATCGATGGCGTAGACGCGAGAACAAAATAGACTACGGAGACGAAGGTGTCGCGAGATCAAGGTTGGGAAGACGGTCGGATCGGATCGAGCTTTCATGAATCGATTCTTGAGGTTGATTCTCGATCTCCATCTAATCTTCAAGCTGCCGCGAGAACAAAATAGAGCATCGGAGAAGAAGGCGTCGAGATCTTGGGAGGAGGGTCGGATCGGATCAAGCTTTGGCGGTGTCGCGAGATCAAAGGTTAGGAGGAGGGTCAAATCAAATGGAGCTAGGGGCTTTTCACAAATCCAGATCGAAGCTGTGCAAGTGGTGTCGGTGATGCGAGATCAAGCTTGGGGTTGTGTTTTTCCTTTTTTTTTTTTTTTTTTTTTTTTGTAATCAGGGACATTTTGGGATTTTTTGTGTGGGGCCCACCACAAAAAAATAAGGTCTGTTAATCCAAATTGACGGTGGAGGCATTTTTGCTCCACTTTTGAAAGGTTATGTGCATTTTTGCTCCCAAAAAAAGCTCATGGTGCTGGACACTCACGGGAAAGTTCGTGTGTATTTTCGCTCCTTCACCCTTGATTTTTTATCCATTTTTTTGTTTCTATACAAACTTTGCATCCATGTGTTTGATGATGACATCCTCTCCTGTCATTGAACAGATTGAACTTCTTCATTTTAATATGAAAGAGGTTAAATTAAAAAATGAGTTTTTTTTTTCTATATTTATATTTAGTATGATAATATTTAATTATATTGTTTAAATTGTTTATAGGTTATTTGGAAAGAGATAAAATCTAAGAATAGCTCAATGATGAAGAATAAAACAATTGATTCATTTTTCAAGAGGAAAGCTAGTGATCACAAAGAAGAAAGTAACATAGCTTCTACATCTTTTCCGATTGAAAAGACTTGCCATGATGCTCTAAGGTTTGAATGTAAGGAACAACCTTCTAAAATTTGTCCTTGTTAAAATACTTTCATTATAAATATGAATATTTTTAAAATGTTATATAATCATGAAATTTTTTAATTAGTTAATAAATATATATTTAGCCCCCCCAAATATTTCTTTCAAGGTCCGTCCCTGTCTGCATCGCAACTGAGGTGTTTGGACTCCTAATTTTTTCAATTGGAAACTTAAGAGGTTCCAAGCTTCCTTGCTCATCCATTTTAATGTAATGGTTATTTTAATCAGCATCAAGTTGTTTCCGCTATGTGCATATTTCTGAATTTTGTTGAACTCTTTCATTCAGGCCATTCAATATAAATGAATTTATATGCATACGGAACAAAGAACAGAGATGCCCTTAGAAAATAAACTTGGTTGGATTGTGACTTTTCCTTTTTTAATTTTATTTTTAATAAGTACTTTCATTTATCTTTCAGAAGTATGTGACGTGTGTTTTCCATTGATTGCTGAATCCCTCACAAGTGCAAAATTCTTACATTATGTCATTTCCCATGTGGATAAAGGAATGCATCTTGTTGTTAGGCTAATTTTTTGATCAGGTTTATGCTAGGTTTATGTTACATGACTCAGCATTTTTCTGTTTTAGAGAGTGGAGACTGCTGTCTTTATCTGGATAATTTTGACAGTGATTCCCAAGGGACAATGCGTTCCCCTGTATGACCAAAAGTGCAGGATGAGTTCAAATTTTTCAAGTGCCAACAAGTTGTACTGTTTGTGACTTTATATTGAATTAGGAGATAGAAAAGAAAATCAACGAGTTTCTTCCTTTATTTGATCAAAGGCTGTGATTCAAATTCAGGTAATCATTGATGTGCACTTTCTGAAGTGTGTTTATTGTTTATGATTTTCATCTTTAGCAGTGTAAGTGGCATAATTTCCTCATTCCCCCACCTATTGATCCTATACAAAATACAGTGTACCTTTCTACTACTCAAATATTTCAAGACATATTTGGTCGATCACATTTACAACCCTTGGCAGCTTTTTTCATTTTTTGTTTTGGGCCAGATTTTAGATTCGACAACCTTAAATTATGGTAGACTAGTGTTTAGTTTCACACTTTCACTGCAAGTGTGCTTAACCATGTTTCCTAACCTGGGCTCATGTTGATTCATTCAGGGGTCAAAAACATTCATTAGAGGATTTCTTGTGGGAAGCCTGGGCATGCCTTTGTACACCAGCAACTTATTTAAGAGTACGTTGGAATTATTTGTCTGATTTGTTGCCCCTATGCCTTTAATAAACATTGACTATTACTGAAGAACATATTTTCTTGCTGGATACTGCAGGAGTCAACATGTTTTGAGTGTGTTCTTGGATAAACTTAGTTTTCCTGTCTTGATCTGCACGTTGAATTTCATACTGGTTTTCTTATCCACAATTCTATCATGTATAATCAATATAATGATGTGCCTTCATGGTAGGTGATGCGTTCAACCTTTCTTTCTACTTATTTGTATCTGTCAATCTTTCTTTCTACTTATTTGTCAGGTTGTGTTGTTTCCTTTGCTTCCTGTCTCGGACTGTTGTTTCTCTAGGTTGTATTCTCGCCCTTTTTATTATTTTTGTTTACTGTTGCTAGACTTTAGTCTCCTGTCTAATTGTTTCCCTTGCAGTAGTAATATATGATACTTTTCTGAGCAAAAAAAAAAAAAAAAAAAAAGCACTGGTTCCATAGTAATTTTTTATAATTTTTATCTAATTTTTTTTTTTAAATTTTTCTGATTTTTTATATTTTCTAAAAAAATAAATTGAATTTTGCGAGGGAAAAGTGTTTCCCTCGCAAATTTCATTTTTTAAAATTTTTTCTGATTTTTTTTTTTTTTTAAAAAAAATTAATGGAATTTTGCGAGGGAAATTAAAAGTGTTTCCTCGCAAATTTCAAATTCGAAATTTGCGAGGGAAAAACTTTACCTTGCAAATTTCATTATTTTGTGAGGGAACCTTTTTCCCTCGCAAAATTCAGAATTTTTGCGAGGGAAAACCTTTTTCCCTCTCAAAATCGTGGATTTTGCTAGGGAAATTGTGAGGGGAAAATAACATTTTTCCATCGTAAAAATGATTTGCGAGGGCCATTTTTGTGACGGACCTTAATCTGCGCAAATCGGTTTGTGACGGAAAATAGTTTTTTTGCGAGGAATTTTTCTTCCAAAAAAGCAGTTTTTTTTTTTTTTTTTTTTTTTTTTTTTTTTTTTTTTTTTTTTTTTTTGTAGTGATGGCTTCGAGGGTGTTCATGGGCGGGGTTGGGCGGGGCGAGACCCTTGCCGTGCCTTTCCGAAAGATTACGGGCGACAAAATGCGGCCCGGTGCCGGACCCCGATAGAAGCCCCTAACATTTTTGGGCGGGGCAAAAATGGGTGAGGGCGGCGGCCCTTACATGCCCACGATCGCCAACGAGATCAAACCATGCCCGAAGTCCACATTAGGTAGGAGGAGCGAGCAACATATCTTGCCGGACGAGCTTCACCTCATTCGGAATACCGAGACTCGGCCCAAGATCGCCGACGAGATCAAACCACCATTTCTCCTCCGTCCTTCTTCACCAAAGTCACAGATCGAAGGAGAGCAAAGAAATGAAGGTGTTCGTTCCCACTAGCGACGACATGTATCAATCAAAAATACGGTCGGATCGCGGGAGAGTTTGAACTAGAATCTAAGCGAGTTCTTTCACACCCTGCAAATAGATCTGCGGCCAGGTGCATCAACTATCTCGAGTTCAAGCTTCACGGAGCGGTCGAGCCTTGGAGTAGATTGACGCCTCGCGGAGCGGATCGAGTTTCACTAGAGCTCCACCTATGTTCTCCATCGGCGAAGAAGAAGAAGGATCCGGTCCGTTCTCATCTTCGGTGCTGTGAAGAAGAAGAAGAGAAGGAAGTGAGACGAATGAGAAAGAAGAAGAAGCCGGTAATGGGAAAAAAATATTATAACTACTAGGCAGGGCCAAATGGGCGGGGTAGCATACCATGCCGTGCCTCCCCTCGCACGCAAAATGCCCCCGCCCATTTGTGCCTTGCCCGATCTGGGGCTGCTTTTCCTTGGGGCAGGCGGGCGATTTTTCGGTGGCGCGGGCGGGCGGACGGGGGCGGCAGGCATGATGAACACCCACAGGCTTCTCCACATGTGGGAGATCTCACCTAGTGGGAACCTTGTGCCATTCTTTATGATTTTAAGGGTTCAATTTTTTGTTTTTTAAGAGAAATTTATACTGTAATTAAGAATTTTAGAACAATTTAACTATATGCAAGAAACAAATGCTCTACCAAATTTGAACAATCTTAGTTATAAAAAAATTAAATTCAGAATTTATATAGAAGTCAAAATAACACCCGTGTTATGAATATGATATGAACATTGAAAATAATTTATGAGAAAATTGGGGAAAAGTTTCTTTCAGAAATTTTATTAGTGAGAATGATTAACGCCATATTCTTGAATACACACAAAATTTGGACAGTAGGGGTACTTTCTATTTATAAACTTTTATAAAGTCATTCTCATGAGTTGAGTTTTTTATCATCCTTTTTCATTATCCATCAAAATCTCTAAATCACATTCGTCCAGGTCAATACAATAATACTTTCAAAACAAATAACTACTGCAAGACTTCCGTGCGGTGATGAGATCTTCTCAAGGGCGGAGGGGGCCATGGCCCCCCAAAAAAAAATTGTCCTAAATATTTAATATAAAAAGGATTTTTTTTTTTAATACAAAATTTATACTTTTTGCCCAAAAATTTATACATTTGGCCCCCTCAAATATTTTTTGCTTAATTAGTTAATTAGTATACATTTGCTCCCCCCAAACATTTATTTTAAGATCCGCCACTGCTTTCGTGAATGTCCCTTCGTGCAAGATACGAGAGGGGCTTAAATAGAATAGATCCTAGAGGACTATATATGCACAATAAGGAAAACGATTTGAAATTAACATGGAAGAAGTAATATATGAAGTAGCATAAATAAGACGAAACCTGGACAAATGGTATGGTTGAATCTCAGGATGGGGGAGAGGAGAGGTGAGGATTGAGATTTGAGACTGAGATTTTACCCAAAGAGAAAACACAGAGTAAAACCAATAAATTTAGAAATCTATAATGATGACTTTTGGCCTGATTAGGATTTGATAAAAGTGTAGGCCTAAATCTGAATTGAGGTATTTTAAATGGATTTAAGTCGGATTTGTCCTTTTGAAAATGCATATCATCTTAACTAATTGCTTTAATCTAATTAAATGAGATAAATATATATCTTATATCAACGATAAGAAGAAGTAAGATTTAAATTTTATTAGAAAGATGTCTATATTTAACATCTCCATATCACAGCTCAAAATATAGAGGAATATGGCCGGTGCTTTCCTCCGCAGGGAAAAGCGAAAGCTCTCTCTCAAAGTGTCAATTCAATTTTGTAATTTTCAAGATTGCTAATTTGTGAGGGCAAGATGATGGGGAGGCAATTAAATTAAAAGCACAATGGAAGGACGATTTGATTTGAGAGTGGTGCCTTTAGAATGAAACAGCTATAATTTTTTTTTTTTTTTAATTACAAACGATGGAAAATAAGCTACTAAACAACTAATACAACAGGGAAATTAATCCCAATCCTCTTGATCCACCCATGACCACAAGAAAGGTGGACAAGTATCTAAAATCTCGAGACTTGTTAATCCCAATCTTTGCCAAAGCGTCGGACAATACATTGGCTTCCTTGGGACACACTTGAAAACCACTTGCCAATCAAGATTAACCAAAGACTGAATTCTAGATAGCGAGAAGACATTCGCTAGCTAGCTCCATATTAGCAATGGCATTAATTATAACATCGGCATCAGATTCCACTATTATCCTCCTCCAACCCGAATCCCAAGCTATCTCCAGACCCCATATAATAGCCCAGTATTCAGCTGAAATTGCCTGACACGTTCCTATCTCCTTAGTAAAACCCAAAAGCCAGCTACCACTACTATTTCTAAAAACACCCCCACAGCCCGCCTTCAAGGAATGGCGAGCCACTGCCCCGTCAACGTTGAGTTTAGTCCACCCCACTTGGGGTTTCATCCAACCCACTGGCACAGAGTCTTCAACTTGCCCGACAGCCTGAAGGAACACAGAATCATCAGAAAAACGCATACAAGACTGAGAGACAATAAACTCAGGATTACTTGGCTTAGAGAAATCAGCAACATAAAGAAACTTATTGCGCCATTCCCACAGCCACCAGATAGCTGTACCAAACACCAAATTCCACCTAAGATCCCTATTCCTCCCGAGGTTCCTATTCAGGTTCATAAATAACCAATCCTCCAAACAAGCATTAAAGAAAGGCACCATAAATCTAGGGTGGAGAAAACTGGTCCATAACCTCCTAGCAAAAACACAATCCCTAAAAATATGCAGTAAATCTTCAATACCAACCTTGCGAAGTCACAAACCGCGATTCCATAGTCAAGAGCTCCTCCAAAGCTTGGTCGGGAGCTTATTCAAGGCCACCCTCCAAAGAAGAACTCTCACTCTCTCCACCCCCGCCACTTCCAGATAAGCTTGAAAATCTTCTCATCGACAATGGATAACAGGTTCGAGAAAATATGCGAGACCTTACCAGAAAAAACACCATCGACGGGACGCTCCCATACCAAACAATCATTACCCGCATCAGGTCTGGGAGGAAGGTGGGCGATGATCCTGCGGATGCCTTCATTATTAACCACTCTTGGTAGGGACCTGAAGTCCCAACCTCCTCCTTGTACCCAATCGGCCACACACGTGTCTTCTTCAATTTCAGAAATCTGCCTAACACAGAAGTCCCTAAGCCGCAGATCCTTCTCTAACCAAGGGTCATTAAAAAAGTTGACCAATCGCCCATCCCGTACCTTCCACTTGCTGCCTAGCTCTATCAATTCACTGTGCGAGCAAATAAACTTCCAGATTTTTGAATCGCCCGGGTGGCAAGAGAAGAGTGATTCCCCCTCCCCTTAGCATATACTTTGTTGAAGAATCTTAGTCCAGTACATCAGCCCCAAGGTCGGCTCCCGGGTAAGTTTTGCTCCGCAAGCTCGTTAACCGAAGAAAGCCTCTTAAAACCGAGCCCCCCACAATGCTTGGGTCTTAGCATACGGTCCCGTCCTATCAAATGCGACTTCTGGTGGAGTCATCATGCCCCCATATAAAGTTCCGCTGTAGCCTCTCGACTTCCAAAGATACCCACCGGGAGCTTTGCTACCATCATAGGGTACAATGGAATTGAACTGATAACCGACTTAGCCAATGTGATCCTGCCCGCCATTGAAAGACAGTTCGCTTTCCATGCAGCTAGCTTAGAACGTACCTTGTCAACCACATACTGAAAAGTAGCTTTAGGTCCCCTACTTCTTGAGAGAGGGAAGCCCAAGTAGCGCCCTATATCAGATGAAATTACCATCTGGGTCTTCTCTTTAATATTCAGCTTCGTCTACAAAGGAACTCTAGGAGAGAAGAAAATGGAGGACTTTGCTCTATTAATTTTTCCCCCCGATGCTTCTAGAAAAGCATCTAAGCACTCCAACATGCACCCCGCTTGGCCAACCGGCCCCACTCCAAAGAGGAGGAGATCATCGGCAAACATCAAATGCGAGATATGAGGGCCTTCCTTTGATACATATACCGGCTTCCACCTCTTTCTTGAACCTCATCGCATATCGGATAGGATAATCTATCCATGCACAATACAAAGAGCAAGGCGAGATGGGGTCACCTTAATGCGAGACCACGTTTTGGGAAGAAGTACTCAGTCAGGTTCCCGTTCCAGAGAACATTATAAGAATTTGAAGATATGCGGCGGATTATAAGATTCACAAACTCATCATTAAAACCATCATGTATAAGCACTTTGGACAAAACTCGGCTAATTACGCCAAATACGCCTTCTCCAAGTCTATTTTCATTGCCATGAGACCCTTCTTACTTCTATTCCGGTTCATCAAATGAAGAATCTCGACCAATGATAATATTATCTTGGATGTGATGACCCTTTATGAAACTGACCTGGTAGGGGCGAAATCAAAGAGTCCATGACTCCCCTTAATCTAGCCGCCAGCACTTTAGTTATGCACTTGTAGTGAACAGTGCAAAGGGAGATAGGTTTGAGGTCCGCAATACGTTCCACTGAATCTTTCTTGGGTATCAACGCTATCAGGGTTTTGTTAGCTTCAGCTATAGAAATATCACCATTGAATGCTTGTTTAATAAAGGAACAAACCGCATGCCCTAACTTATCCCAGTTTGCTTTAAAAAACAACGGTGGATAGCCATCAGCCCCAGGGGCTTTAAAGCTCCCCATTGAAAAAATAGCCCCTTTAATCTCATCGTCATCAGGTAGCCTGGATAGCGAAGCCATAACGTCAGGATTCAACTGAGGGAAGGAAGTCGTCGTAATCAGGGGAGCCGAACCTCCCGGCTCAGCACAGAACAACTCCTTAAAGTGGTCCACCACAACTCTTCTCAGATCATCTTCCTTATCTATCCAGTCACCATTAGCATTCCTTAGGGCCACAATGCGATTCCTCCTTCTTCTCATTTTAGACTTGAGATGATAGTAGCGAGTATTCCGGTCACATCTAGCAATCCATAACGTTCTAGCTTTTTGGAACCATTTGATCTCTTCACATTTCAACAGTCTCTCCAGCTCCATCTGTAACTCCAGCTCGAGGTCACATAAGAATTGCGAATGAGGGTACGCTCTAGAGCGTTGTATGCCAGCCAGTCTTGCCAAAATATCCCTCTTCTTCTTTTCCACAAAACCGAAAACACTTCTGTTCCAGTTGATAATTTCAGTCTGAAAATTTTGAAGAGACGCATCCAGATCATCTTCATACTTCCACTTATTGAACAAAAAGGACTTGTAATCCTCATGAAGGATCCACATTGCTTCGAATATGAAAGGTCGAAGCGGTGCACTAACCGCGTTGGCAGGGACATAATTTAGGCAAATCGGGTTGTGATCTGAGAAGTTCGTTCTAGGGAGCACCCGGAGAAAGGTGTCTGAGAATGCGTTGAAAAACAACTCATTTGCCACTGCACAATCAAGTCTTTCAAAAAGTCTTCTATGGCCCTGGATACATGGCCCTCTCCACGTGAATTGAGGCCCAATAAATCCCATGTCTGATAGCTTGCACTCCTGCAACCGATCGAAGAAGCACTTGGCCCTCCAATCCTGAAAACCCATGCCACCAGTCCTCTCGGACACAGACAGAATATCGTTAAAATCTCCCATAACGACCCAGGGATCAGACATAGAAATGGCAAGGGACTTTAAAAATTCCCGAGAACCGCTTAAGATTATCATAAGGCAACGCATAAATAACCGTAAGGGAAAATGGAGACCCATCAACCTTACCCTTAAAATGAATGGTTGGCGTTCTTTGTACACCACCGAGAAATCCGCCATGTTAGACTTCCAGAGGGCAACAATTCCACCCGATCGGCCAACGCTTGGGGCCATTACAACGAAATCAAAACCCAGCCGACTCAAACCCCTAAATCTGGAATCGTCCTCGCATCTTGTATCAGCAAGTACCAGCACGGCAGGATTAGAGTCTCGACACAAAACACGCAAATATCGAAAGTCTTTGGAGCTGCAAGCCCCGCGGCAATTCCAATAGATAAGCTTGGCCATAGGGGAAATAATGATCAGCCCAAACAGAGACTCCCAAGAGCCCAACTGTTTGATTCCTATAAGGCTCCAGACCAAGATCCCAAAAGCAGATGGTGAAATCCATCGTCAGCCCAAAAAGAAACTCCAAGAGTTCGCACTTAAGTAGCCCAACTGGGCCCAGTTTAAGCACACCGAGCTAGGCCCGGCACCGTCCAGTTTTTGATCCTCCAGCCCATCATCCTCCAGCAGGGCCTCCTCCGCGCTAGCCCAAAACTTCACCTCTATACCACCATACCTCCCTCCTTCTCCAGGGTCCTCAGGCAGTGAAGAGAATACGACATCCACCTCCCCCAAAGCCTGTTCGGCGGGATCCCCAACTCCGTCATCATTCACCAACTTCCCATCCTGCCCATTCCCCCTCCCTCCGCCACGCTCGAAGTACAATCCCCACTTTGAGCCTCTATAGGTTGGTCATTATTAGCCTTTGAAACTTCCCTCTCCTTGTGTACTTTCGACTTAGCTCCTGGGTCGTTTTCCTTCCTTAAGACTATCTTGGTTGTCAACTCATCATTTAATACCTTGTACATGTCCTTATTTACGCTAGCCTTTTCGGTTCCCCACCCTTTTAGGTCCGCTATTTCGTACACTCGACACCTATCGGTTCTATCACAGCGACGCCATTTCCCTTCCCCATTGAAAACTCCAATCTGTCTCCTCCGTTGGAACCACCCACCAAACCACCGGCACCTTCAGCTAATAGGCCAAAACGTGATCCTCCGATTCCACTATGGGAGATTTGCATTTCCTTCATCTTTTCCCTAGTCACCTTCTTTTTTCGAATGGGTTTTTGCACCACCCGCCATACCTCGACTTGCACGAGAAGTATTTTCAATACCCATTTCCTCGTCGGTAGCATTATTATCGGCTCCTACACCGATCTCGATTTCTTACCGAAACCTCGCTTTGCATTCCTCCAACGTGTGACCATAGATCCCACCGGTTGGTGCACAATGCATGGAACCCTTCATACTCCACGTAATACTCTTGCCCTTCCAACGTAAAACCAGACATGAGCTTCTTGGTTAGATCAACCAGGACACAAATCCTTGCATAGTGTCCTCTAAGCTGACAGGAGGTGTTCATATCTATTTTGATCGTCTCACCGATCTGTCTCCTATCCATGTCAAAGCCTCTTTATCATAGTATTCCGGGAACACTTTGGGCATCCTAACCCACACCGCCACCTTCTCTATCTTGGCTCTCCGGGTGAAACAGAGGCTCCCATGGCCCTAGCTTGTCAAATAGTGGTCAAACAAAGCATCCATGGGCCACCGGTCAAAGCATGATTGTAATCATCCTTGTTGGTGAGTTTAACCACAAAATAACCATATCCTATGTCAATCAGGCTTAAAACGTCCCTCTTTGCCCAGAGGGATTGAAGAATGGACAAGAGAGACTTGTACCCAATACTCCTTCCCAAGAGCTTCACAATTAGAGCCTTGTTCCAGGCTTTATAAAGCCTCTTCTTCATCTTGTCAGAGAAAGTGAAAGAAGGGAAATTACGGTTCAGGTCCTCTACTATTCTACACAGCGGTTCACTATCCTCTTTCTCCGAATCCTCCGATAAGCAATCATCCGAGGCATCATTGGCATCAGCTACCATAATCTCTTCTCTCACCGGACTGTTGATACCTTGTAGTTTCTCAGCAAAAGTTGCACCAGAAGCAATCCACTTACTCGTTTTTTGCCTCCCTAGCGCAGGCCACTCTTCATCTTTAGTACTTCCAGCCACATTCTTAATCTTTTTGGAACTCCGGTTAAGTAAATCGTCCTCCTCCGACGATGAAGGAACGTGCGTGTTCGCCTTTTTTGAGAGCACGAGGCCGACACGTATGAATCAGAAGCTGGTCCGAACCATATTTTTGCACATATATCCTTTGTTATTCAACAAGAAAAAAAAAAGGCCCGGGGCAGGGCCGCCATATACATGAAACCCCACTCATATTTAGTACGGATGGAAGATTTAGTTTATTTATTTATTTATTTATTTTTTGACCTTTACAAGTACGCGTTCGGAAGAGTATATGTACCAAAGGTTAGGAGCCCCTGTCAAAATATATGTGTATGTTTATGTGTTGTGTCCATACATATGCTTTCCAACGTCTTCGGATTTGTTTCTAGATTAATGTTGCTCATCACATTTGCAGGGAAGTGGTGTGGAGGCTCATCAAATTGTTATGCACCCACACCTTATTAGATTTGGATATTCCATATTTAATTTAGACAGTCCAAATTTAATAATTTTTATATAAAAAGTATAGGGAAAATTAAAATCAAGGACCTATAGCGAGATAATATTTATTGAGAAGGACCGTATAAATTGTAATTATTTAGAAGGACCAATTAACAAAATAAAAATTTAAAAATACTAAATTGTCCCTAATCAAACCTCCTACATTTTCTCTCACATTGCCTCCCCCCCACCAAACCGAAAAAAAAAATTTTGTTTAGATTTTTTTTTTAAAAAAAATTAATATAATATAAATTTTAATTCCCCATCCCCCTCCCCCAATTTTTTTTTTAAAAAAACATTTTCCCCTCTTTTTCTTTTTTCTATTTTTGATAGCCTTTTATATCTTTGGGGCTTATAATTCAATCTGTGTTCCATGTGGTATGTTAATCTTGTCATTTTTTTTAATATTCCAATGTAATTGCTAGCTCATCAATGAAATTTACTTTTGTGGTGTATTCTTATCTATGCTTTTACCCATTCTACATTGCACCTGTGGATGAAGTTAATTGATTTTTCATTCTAAACCTCAACCTCGAAGTAGAAGTATATACTATAAATTTAACTAATTTGGGAAAAAAGACATTGCTAGCATATGATGTTGTTGAATTAGAGTGAAGTACAACAATACCATTATAGAGTTTTTTTTTTTTTTTTTTTTTTTTTCTAACAGTAGAGCTATTTTATCTTTGGTGCATCATCATAGTTATAACACAGAATGTAGAGAATTTCTCTACATATGGCTTTTAATTTATGTAAGTTTCTTTTCTTTGTATTTTCTCTGGTCCTTCCAAATACAGGGAATAATAATGTAATGTTATTCTTTGATTTTATTTTCTCCCTATTTTTTCTCTTCTCAACTTTTATTATAAATCTTAATATTTTAAAAATGTTATACAATCATAAATTTTTTAATTTAGTTAATGAATATAGATCCCCCAATTTTTGTCCTAAACTCCGCCCCTGTGTCCATATATATGCTTTCCAATGTCTTCGCATTTGTTTCTAGATTAATGTTGCTCATCATATTTGCAGGGAACTGGTGTGGATGCTCATCAAATTGTTATGCATCCACACCTCATCAGATTTAGACCCTCTAAATTTGATTTGGACGATCGATTTAATAATTTTTATATAAAAAGCATCTTTTAAAAAAACAGAAAAAAGCCTGATAGTTGAGATATATTTATTAATATATATATATATATATTTGGAAAAAAAAAAAAAAAACAGATGAAACCATTGGATCCCGTTTGACGTGTGACAAGAGAACACGGATATCACCTGACACGGTGAAAACTGAAAAAATATTCCTCTGTACTGTACAGACACTGTAAATGGTCGGCGTTTGGCGGACGTTAATGTGGCAGTATATAAAGCGAGTGTCTGTGAATCTGAAAGAACTGAATGTAATAGTTTGTAACAAACTATCACAATCGAAACACCTGCAGGTGTGTGAAAAGTATAGGGAATATTGGTTTCACCGTAAGAAAATATTTTCATACTCAAACTTATAAACCCCCGCATGTCACTCATATAAGATTTATTTAGAAAATTGATCTTGATCCTAAATATAAGATTTATTTTATTATATTTATCGATTTTTACCTAATTTACTTCTATTGATGTTCCATCAATAATAATTAAAAAGGATAGAGAGCGAGAGAGTTAAAAAAGATTACTTTAGAAAACACATATTATATTAACTAACTTAATTAATTTTCTTACTATAATCAAATAAGGTAAATATGTATTATAATAAGGTTTACAAGACTTCAATCAAAAAACATAATAATAAGAAAAAAAAATTTGAGGTGTTGTGCTCTATCAACATAATACTCTCTCCGATCTTTTCTATAAGGAACATTTTCTCTTATAGAGGTAGTCCTTAATAAAAGAAACAAATCTATTTTGTTTGAAATTTAAATTGATTTTTAACTTCATTAAATATATCTCACTCATTATCACCTTGCAATAAATTTTCACAAATAAGAAAAAGCTCGTCAAAGTTCGCCCTTTAATTCCATTTTGTAACTTCGAATATTTCTACTCTTTGAATGCAAGGTGGTGGAGTGCTTAATTAGCTATGGATAACTCGTAAAGCAAGAGAAAAAGAAATAGAAAGAATCGCACGGCACAACTTTAGAATGAATCTTTCCCAACACGTTGGAATTAGAGAAGCTGCTCTTTTTGCGTCATCCTCTCGTCTATTCTATGCATTATACTCCCTCTAATCTTAAATATGAGACATAATTGACTTTTTAAAGAGATTAATTAAGGATCTTGATTAAATTACTTTAGAGTATTTTTATTTTTATTTTTTCTCCAAACCAATTAGTCTAACTAATAAACTAATAAATAATCTAAAGATACATAACAAATAATATGATTAAGCAACTTATTTAGTTTTCTTTTTTTTTTTTTCAAAACCAACTCTATCCTATATTTAAGACTAAATAGAGTATTATATCTTTTTTCAACAACGAAAAAAGGCCGGGGTAGGGCCACCATAGATATGAAACACCACTCATGTTTAGTATGGATGGAAGATTACTCGTTTGGAAACCTTAGAAAATCTAGGTTTTGCGCAAGTCGAGACAAAACATCTCTTATATATTTACCTCGGCACACAAAACCTAAGTTTTAGAAGGTTTCCAAACGGGCACTAGTATATTTATTTTTTAACTTCACATGTATGTGTTAGATTCAATAAATTCTTTCAGTAGCAATCAGTGGCAGAACCCGCACTTCTAAAATTAAAGAATTCAACCCCAATTTTTAGGAAATTATATTTTTTTCTCATAAAAATTTCAATATTTTCATTTTAATCCCCACCAAAAAATTCATAGAGGGACACAAAATGATAATATTGAAATTTTTATAGAGCTGAAATATAATATCATGAACACTTAAATTCTATTATATAATTTTCATCCCCCATTTTAATTTCTGGCTCCACCACTGGCAGCAATATAATTAAAGTTTTAAGGCAGACTAAAACAAGAACTATATAAGCAGTATGAGAGCTTGGTGCTCACAGTTGCTTTTTTTTAAAAAAAAAGGAAAAGAATATATTCACAGGTACCCCTGCATGATCTTCGATTCCCACCCCTTTCTCTTTTGTCGCACTTTTCTTTTTATATTTCTTTCAATTATCAATTAATTCAAATTGATATTGATTCATGCCAACTATCTTCACATTTTGTTGTTAACACACGCGCGTCTTATAACCCAATACCGGAAGAAATTGTTTCGGAAGAGTATATGTACCAAAGGATAGGAGCCACTATCAGAATATGCGTTGTGTACTTGTGTCCATATATATGCTTTCCAACGTCTTAGGATTTGTTTCTAGATTAATAGATTAATGTGTCTTACAGGACCATAACTAATAAATTACTGATAATATTACTCTCTAATTTGATCCTCTTAGAAAGTTAAAAAGACATACCTTAAGCTTGTTCCATAAGTATTTGAAGTATGCTTCAAAAAAGGAAATGATTACACTGCTGGAATTTTATTTCTCAAGACAAGTGTATACAAGAGAGCAAGCTGGTAATATGAGTGATGTTTGAACTCTCAGTGTGTTGCGTGTGTTACAATGAAGAATTACATGGCTTTTTATGGATAGTCGGCATACCAACTGCTTCCTATTCTAATCTGACACAAGACACGTAAGAGAATATTTTACAATACATAATAATAATACCTAAGACATAAAGATGAAAGCCTACGTTACAAAGTTGACATTCCTATGAAACCTATAAAGGTGACTTAAAGTTTGGTGGTTTCATGCATGCGCAATGCAAATTGCAAGATGCCTTTCTTTTCGTCTTTTTGTCATTTTGTGAATTTATTTTTTTATTTTTTTTTTTTTTTTTTTTTACAAATTTTGTATATTGTCGGCAAAACTTCTACCGAACACGTTGCATAGCTACCATTGCACTTCTTTACTTTCCAATTAGCACTGTCGGTACTTTGTCGGTGTCGGCAAGCTTTTTTCTTGTCATCTTCCATTTGTCTTTGAAATTTCAAAGGATTTTGAGATCTACTTTAGGATCTTCAATATCTTGCATGGCTCTTTCTCTTTCTTCACAATACTTACACTGTGATTAGAGTATTTTGCCAAGAGATTACATATCTTCTTCTTTGTCTTCTCTGAATTTTCCATTTTGTTGTTTCTCAGCCAGTCATACCATTGTACGAATAGAAACTGATCATGTGAAGTCTTTCCAAGTGCTACAATTATTGTTGTTAAACCGCAATAATATACCCATTGCTTCTCAGTGTTAATGGCTCTGGTCATTTCTTGAAAAATAATATGATAATTCTGAGCTCTAGTATTAAACATCTTGTTCTGAAATTCCTCATCGTCTTCAATGTCTTCTTTTATCTCCGCATCCGTCTCTATGGGTTTCTTTGTTGTTCCAAACTTGATTAAAATAATTGGAGGATAAAACTTCTCGGTGTAATTTACGGAATTGTGGAGTAAAATCGATGTATACACTTTGTGTTGTCTTACAACTCCAACATATGTCTTAGTTGCTTTTTGCAAGGCTAGTGGCAATTCTTTAACTTCTTGAGGATTAAGATTATTGGGCAAATAAATGGCATGTAACATACCATATTGGTATAAGATTTTTCTTAATTCTGGTGAAGTTCTTGGATAGGCTACAACTTTGTAAAAGGCAAAATGAGAGGCATATTTAATATGGGGGTCTGAAATTTCCATTTTTCTAGTTTTCTTGACAAGTTTTTTGAAAAATTGATATTTAGGGTAATTATCAAACGAATCACTTCTTGTAATTCTAGGTTGTGAGGTAAAGGCTTCTATGGCTTTTGCCTTTTCTTTTCTTCGGGCTTCCTCTTGCATTTGGGCTCTAATAATTTCATTAAAAGGGGTTATAGTTTGAAGTGTTTTGGGTACACTTGGGCTACTTGGGCGGTATGCCTACTAACATTTTCTTGGGTTTCTTGGGTAGATGACCCGCTAACATTTCCTTAGGTAGATGACCCATTTCTATTTCCTTGGGTTTGGGTGGATGACCCAATTTGAGTGTATGACTCATTTAAAGAACTTAATTGCATTTCAGTTTGTTTTCCTGAATCAGTAATTCTTACATTTCTTTTCACTGTTCTTCCACTTTATCTACTCTTTTGAGCAAAGTTTCTACTTCTTGATTTAAATGTGCAATATTGCTTACAAGATCTTGTATGGTCGAATTGCACTGACTATTTAACAGACTCACATTCATTTTTAGAATGTTTAAATCCACTAAAACTGTCTAGCATCCATTACAAGTTTGATTAGAATTCAGTCCTGAACTAGATCCTGCGTTAGATTCCATCTGCTCATAAAATCTACAATAAGATTATTCTTTCCTGACACATATTCAATAACATAATCATAATAAGCCAAATCACCTTGCCACTTAGATAACATTTTATTAGTCAATTTCTCTGTTTTTATTCCTTTATCAAGCCAAGATTTTACTTGTGTATTATCAGTCCTAATTATAAATTGCGTATTAACTATAAATAATTCAAATTTTTCTACTGCTTTTACTATTGCTAGTAATTCTTTCCAATTTGAATGATATTTCCATTGTGTTTCTAAGAATTTTCCACTCGCATATCTAGTTATGATTTCTTCTCCTTTTTCATTTTCATGATATAATCTTTGCTCCCCAATATTGATTTGAGGCATCGGTATAAATTATCCATTTTACATCTTTTTATAAAGGTATGGTTAATTTTGGTAATTTTTGACAAATTTTCTTTAATTGTTCAATTATCTTAATTGTTTCATTATTCCATTTCCATTTTTTTTTTCTCTGCTAATTTATAAATTTTTGATGTTAATTTTGCTAAATTAGGAACATAATTTCTTACTTGATTAATTAGTACTAAAAATGCTTGTAAATCTTTTTTATTTGTTATTACGCAAATTCTAAAACTTTTTTACTAATATGATCTTGTAATTCTATTCCATTTGTGGTTATTATCTGTCCTAGAAAAGGTATTTCTTGTTTTCTTAATATAGATTTCTTGGGTGATATATTTAAACTTTTTTCTTCAATCAAATCTGCAAATTTATTTAAATGTTTTTCATGTTCTTCCTCATTATCGAAAATATTAATATGTCATCTATATATATTAAATCAAAATCTCTTATAGGTAATAACAATTTTAATACAAATTCTTGAAATATCTTTGGGACTATTATGATATCCCATAGGTAATACATTCCATTCATACAAACCTTCAGAGGTACTAAAAGCTGTATATTTCTTACTATCTTCTTCCAATTTTACTTGAAAAAATCTTGATTTACAATCAAATTTACTAAATATTTTCTTTCCTCTTATAAGGTTAAATAATAATTCCATTTTTGGCATTGGATATCTGTTTCTAATGGCTATACTATTCAACTTTTTTTATAATTTATTAACATCCTACTTTTTCCTCTTCTTTCTTCACTAAGTTTTTTTAACGAGTCATTCTTGGTGACGAATATTCCGATATACTTTCTCTTATTAAATCATATTTTTTCATTTAATTTATATGCATAACAAATTCTTCTTTATCCTCATTTGTCCAAGGATAAGGTTTACAATTTATCTCTTTACTATAATCTTTCAATTCTATTTTTGCCATCGGTTTAGATTTCTCCCAATGAATTAAAGGATTTTCACTCAAATTTTCTAATATTCTTTGTTCAATAGATTTTTCTTCTCTTATTGTTAATGTTGCTAACATATGTTCTATTTTTACTAGTTCATTATTTTGTAAAAATTGTACTTCTTCTTTATATTTTTCTTTTGAAATTTTTCATCTTTTCTTTTATATGGGTTCGTTATTCTAATTCCTATAGCTTGATGTTTACAAGGTGTTGTTAATACTAAAGCTTTTTCTATGAAAGTAAAAGGATAATATTTTTCTAAAAAATCCAATCCTAATATTATATCACATTGAGGTTCCTTATATTGATTTAATTCTTGGATTTTTAATTCATAATTTCTTATTTGTACCATTATATTTTTTGCTTATAATTCTAACATGTGTATTTCTCTTCTGATTCCATTCTAATAATTCTACTTTTTCTTTTCCACATTTGGTGGTAACACATTATATTTTGCTACTCTTTTGTTAAGTTTGCTCTGTATATATTAAAGCATGATATTTTCTAACTCGTATTTCTCATAATTAAATTTTATCAATATGTAATATAAGGGTCTTTCACTCATATTCTAGATAAAACTTCCAATATCTTTTTAAGGTTGTTTTTACATAATTCTCGTGATGCATATATATTTATTCTAATATGATCTATAACGGGGTGATGAAGTCTGGGAATCTATTATATGAGTTTGGATATCCCATTCTTTTTATAAAAATTCTTCTTTCTTTATTTACTGTATTTACTTCCTTAATTATAAATATCATCATTGATTTATCTGTTCCTAAGACTTTGATTAATTTACCATTATATCTATAATATGTTTGCCATCATTACTTGATTTTCTGGTCTTCCAACTATTGTTCTTACCTGGAAAATACTAGTCATCTTTTTTGTCATATCCTCTTTAACAAATAAATTTTCTATTAAACTCTAGATAACAATTCCAATCTTCTTTTAAATACATTCATTGCTAAAATTCTTTGTTGCCAAAATTCATAAGCTTCTATTATTTCTTCTCTTGCTTGGTTTGCTACTAATGGATTATTAGATTTTTGTGCTTCCTTGTATCTATTATCAGCTTCTAAAATTCTTGTATATTCTAATCTATCAACATCTCTTATTAGTTTTATCATTAATCTGTATAGACTTTTATCTGCTCTTTGGTACTTTTGTTTTATAGTTTCTTGCAACATATGTAAGTGTTGGGTTTTGATTCATACTCTAGATAGTAATTCTAATTTTTCTTTCAAGTGTATTTTTATGGTCTTACATGAATTCATTTTTCTCATGTTTTGATTAAAATGCATTGGATGATTAATAAAATTTTCAGTTGTTAATGTTGACTTATATAATGTAATCTTTGATTTCAACTTTTTATTTATCAATATTCTTATTAAATTTACATCTGCATATGATACTAATGTAGTTTCATCTATTTCTCTTTCTATGTCTTGTCTTCTATATATGAATACTATTTTATTTCTATTTTCATCCCATTCAATATCTATATCTTCGTAAATCATGATAATTTTGGTATTATAATTGTTTGATGATTTAAGTTTATCATTATTCTTGTATTTTGGATTCTATATGGTTTCACTAATTCTAAAAAGTCTTTTCCTAATATTATCTTATAATTATATTCTAAATTTTCTTTTACTAACAGGTTTAAATTAATTGTATCTCTATTATTAAATCTTAATACAACATTAGATTTTGTTTGGTTTCCTTCTATTATTAAATTATCTTATGTAAATCCTATGTCTATTTCACTTTGTTCTATGTATTCATTTACTTTTTGTATAATTTCTTTCCATGATGTATCGATTTTACTTCTAACTTTATATAATTTTCATCTTGGGGTCTAATCTCTCTTAAACTTGAACTTATTGGTCTTTACGCTAACAAATTTCTTTGGTTAAAATTATCCATAACTTCTTGTGATGTATCTATTGTTCTAAGACTTAGAGTTCTATAAATTCTACTTGATGATGGTCTATTATATTCTAAACTTCTTCGTGGATTTATATTTATATTTAATGTTGGATTTTCTAATGTATTAATTCTTAAAGAACGTTGTCCTAAAATATTATTAGTTATCATTCTTCTTGGGATATTTTCATAATAAAATCTAGTATTATCCAATTCTAATTTTAACATTTTGAGTATAGTAATTTGTTTTGGATCAGTTCTAATTTCTTTTATTACAGGCATAAAATATTTATCTATTGTAATCTTTCCTTTATTTTTATTATAAATTTTATGTTCCTTTGTAAATACTAGTCCTATCATTGATGTTATACTTATGCTTCTAGATCCTAGTTGCAATCTTACATTGTGTAAATTATGATACACTAAGATTGATTTATCCATGTTTTCTTCCACTCTACTAATTGCAAAATTTGTATTTAAAGTAAATTTTATTTTTTGATATATTAAATTTCTGTTATCATTACTAAAATCTTGTCTTCAACATTACTTATTATTCTTCCATCTGTTATTAACAATTCTAATGGTGAATCTATTCCACTTTGAAAATAAGCTTTTACCATAACTTGCACTCCCGCAATATATATTTTTGATATTTCATCTTTAAAAGGTATTTTTGATATTTCGTTCTATTAAAGCTTTGCTTATTAAGGGTATTCTTAATACTCCTTATGTTAAAGTTGATTCTATTGGATATTTCTTTTCTAATACTACACATTGAGATTTTTCTTTTTTCTTATTTTTTAAATATTTTACTTACTTTATCTAAGAATTTTTCATCTTTTATGTTATTAATTGTCATATCTAAATGTTTTTCTTTTATTTTATCATCTTGTTCTTTATTAAATGTTATTCTTCTTTCTCTTGAACTTTCCTCAGTATTTATATATTCTTCATATTCTTGAAATTCTTGGTTATTAAAAATTTGATTGTTTTCTACTTCTTACGCATTCATCATATTTATATAATTTTTACTTTGATCTATATATTCTTTTTCTATGTTTTCTTCATCTTGAACTTTCGATTCTTCTTCTATTTCTTGATTCTTGTTTCATATTCATATGTTAATTTGTATATTTCTAATTCATTTTCTATAGGTTCTTCAAATTCCATTAAATCTAAATCTAAAGGTTCTAATTCTAATTCTTGACTTTTTCTAAGATATTCATTTTCTTTTTTGATTTTGGTTTATCACAATTTGTTGCTATATGTCCTAAATCCCCGCAATTAACATCTACATTTATATGGTTTCTTACTTTTATTATTCTTATTATTTTTTCTTATTTTGAAATATTTATGTGGTTTAAATTTTCTTTTATTCTTAGGATTATATTTTCTAAAAAACATCTTTTTTGGATATTTCTTAAATTTATATATTTTTATTTTCTTTCTATTTTTGCTAACCATTTGTGTTGATTACATCCCCATTTATGTGGCTTTTCTAATTCTGAACAATTTACCATTAACTTGTTCAATTTATAATATTTAATATTTCTTCATGCTTCTTTACATCTTTACGATAAGTATTTTCTTAAATATTCTTCTCTTCTTCCCATTGTATCTATTACTCTTACAAAATTTGGATTATCTTCGCTTTTCATGTGTTGTGTATATTCTTCTACTAAATTTTCTGAGATTAATCTTGGTAATTTTCTATAAAACATATCTAAGTAAAATTTTGTTTTTTGGCTTCTACTATTTTTGCTTCATAATAATATTTTTTATATTCACAAATGTATTGATTTATATGTGTTGGTTCCAAACTACAAATTTCCATTTCGTGTATATATCATATAGCTCTTAGAACTTGTGTATATTCTATGCTTGCTACATTTATTCCTACAAATTCATTTTTTAAGATATTTTCATATTTTCCTAATATTGCCGCATATAAGATTTCTCTTCTTTCATAAGCCGTTTCTTCTAATCTTCTAACTTCCATTCTAAATTCCATTGTTCTTCCTTCCCACCAATGTAAAACATTTCCTACAAAACTTGCTTCTACTATCATATTTACAAAACACGGTTCTATTCTTCTATTTATTAATGCTATTAATTGAGATTTTCGCCATTCTTCTATTCTTTTTCATTATCTAAATTACAATCTAAATCTAACCATATTCGAATTTGGAATTTGTCTAGTTTCATATTGTTCTAGTGGAGGGGTATAAATTCTTTTTCCAATTGTTTTAGGTTTTTTATAACTAATATCAAAAATTGCTCTTGAAATATTACTTAAATCTTCTCTTACTAAATCTCTTTGTTTTCTCATTTCTCGTTCTCTTGCTCTTCTTTGTATTTTGGTGGATCTAAGTGAGTTCTAGATGATGATGTTTCTTGTTCTTGTTGTGGTTGTTGTTGTTGTTGTTGTTGTTGTTATCTTTCTTGTTCTACTCGATTGGCCGATTGCATATTAATTTGATTTCCATCTATTATTCTTAAATTTTAATTCTTGGGTTATTTCATCTAAATTTTTTTCATTTTGACTCATAAATTTTTCTATTTCATCTTCGAATCTGAATCTTCATTCTTACTTTTCATCATGTTTAATTTTCTAGTTTCGTTGTTAAATATACTTAATAATTCTCCACATTTATCTTTTGTTTCAACGAGTTCTTAATAATTTATTTCTGCTTCGACTTTTTTTAATACTTGATTATTTTTATATTCCATTTTATATTCAGCTTCTTTTTCTTTTATTTTATTTTATTTTTATAAAATTGTTCTAATTGTCTTAATCCATCTACAATATTAACAGTTTCATAAATTGTAAATAATTATTATTAATTACATTTTGACCTTTCTTATACTTAATTTCTTCTGTTATTATTCTAGTTTGTTCTACATTTACATTTAAATTTTGGTTTTTTATATTTAATACGGTTGTATCTGAATTTTCCCGTTCATATAAAGATCTCATCATATTTATTTGAGGATTATTATTTATCGGTTCTAATTTTTCATATATTCCTAAAGCCTTTTTTTATTCATTTAATATCATTTTTACTTCCTTCAAATCTTTTGTATTTTGTCTAATTCTGTTTTTAATTTCATATATTTTTTGTTCTAATGGTTTTGCTAATTCTCGAATCTATCTTTTTGATTTTTAATATCTTCTTTTTTTAAAAATTTCTCTAGTTTCTTCTGGTAATTTTTTTATTATTTCTTCTAAATTAAATATTTGCAATAGATCTGCTATATTTAGATTTATATAACTTCCTAATTGTTTCATTAAATACATATTATTCCAATTCATCGATTACATGTATATTCTCCTTGACCTCCTAATATAAAAGGTGGAAAAGTACAAGTTTCTATTTCTTTTTCTTGCAATAAATAAGAACTATCGGGTAACTTCTCATATTCTATTTCATACGTTCTAGGTTCTAACTTTTTAATTATATTCAGGTTAAAACTAAATATTACAACTATGGCTTGTACAAATATTAAAGTAAACAATAAGATTTCTATTAAATAAATACTAAACACACAATAAGATTTCTCTTTCTCATGAAGCAGATCAGTTATTACTGCAACTTCAGAGGATACTTGATGACCCGCTAACATTTCCTTGGGTAGATGACTCATTTCTATTTCCTTGGGTTTGGGTGGATGACCCAATTTGAGTGTATGACTCATTTAAAGAACTTAATTGCATTTTAGTTTGTTTTACACACACACACACACACAGATATATATATATATATATACACATATATATCTATGTGTGTGTGTGTGTCTATATGTATATATATGTGTACGCGCGCGCGCGTGCGCGCACACACACACACACACATATATATATATATCTGTGTGTGTGTGCGCATGTGTGTGTCTATATATATATTGACAAATTAACATAAGTTAATTAATAAATAAATTAATATCCAACAATTTAAAAGTTTCACTAACCGAAAGAGTCTACGCTCCACATACATATACTTACTAAAAATCAAAAACATTTGAGAGAATAAAGTAAGGGTATTTTAGGAAGAAATTAACAAAAATCAAAATTGTGTCATATAGTTAGGACCAAAACCAACTCTTGAATGTTGTGCTATAATTATGACCGGAGTGAGTATTTTAACTAGCATTTTAAACCGCATTATTTTGGTAGTTGTTCCTTATAAAACAGACCAAAGGGAGTATTTGTTAAATGTATAAACTGAACAGATGTGAGGTCATTACAGAGTGAGTCTAGCTAAATTTAAAGAAATATCACTATGGTCCTTTTTATAGGTCTAGTTTACCTAATTCTTATATGTTAAGGAAATTTAGCTAATTTATAGGTCATTACAGAGTGAGTCTAGCTAAATTTAAAGAAATATCACTATGGTCCTTTTTATAGGTCTAGTTTACCTAATTCTTATATGTTAAGGAAATTTAGCTAACTTATTGAATATGTCCTAAATTGATGCATTTTTTAAAATCTACCTCATTTATAAATAATATTCTCAACCTTCTTTTTCATCTTTTTCTTTTTCCAACATAAATTAATTTTTTTTTTTTATTTACAAAAACATAGTCCTTTTTATAGGTCTGTTCACCTAATTCTCATATGCTAAAGAAAATTAATTAACTTATTGAACATATTTGATGCATTTTTTCAAATCTTCTCCCAAAAAGTATTCTTAACCCTCTTTTGTCCTTTTCTTTTTTCAACATAAATTAATTCTCTTTTTTAAACTAGATTTATCAAGAGGATCATATTGGCATATACGGAAAAACAAGAGGATCGGAGACGAAATATAATATTTTTGTGAGTTAATGATTCAAGCAGCTTTAATTTGTCTCTCTAGTCTTCAACCAATTGTGTGTGCGCCCGTGCAGTCGTGAAACACATGGGTATATGCGACTGCTTCCTTTTTCAGGGCACGCAAATATTCTGATATACATATTAGGAAAAGCTCACCAAAGTTCGCTCTTTAATTCCATTTTGTAACTTCCAAGATTTCTAGCCTGTGAATGCAAGGTGGTGGAGTACTTAATTTGCTATAGATAACTTGTAAAGCAAGAGAAAAAGAAATAGAAAGAATCACAGGGCATAACTTTAGAATGAATCTTTCCCAACACGTAGGAATTAGAAGCTACTCTGTTTGCGTCATCCTCTCGTTTATTCTATGCATTATATTATATAAAATTAGAAGTATTCTATTTATCGCGATCTCTCTTATCCGCACCGGCCAATTGGGAGAGGTAAAATGCTTTCTGATTTTAATTATTCTCCCGATGATCTCATGAACACGAAAGGTATCTATTGTGCATATCATAAAAGAGAGGTTAGATTAATTTATGGCTGTTTTGCTACCATTTATTTTCTTTATTTCTTTTCACCTTCATTCAAATTGACGCTGTCCCTGCCTATTTTTCTTTTTCTGCTAGGAAGCATATCAAGAAATCTTGCATTCATTCTTTTTGTCAACGTGTTGTGAATTAAAGGGCAGAGTTCGGTATAAAATGACATAACCCTGAATGAGGAACCAAGTTGTGGTCATCATCATATACTTCATCATCGTCCTCAAACCTGAACAAATGGATATAGAGACGGGAGGTGCTTTTTCCCCATTTGCTGCTTTTCCAGCGTCGGAGGGTGAAGATTATCCAATTCCTGAAAATAATGAAGAATTATCACAGTCCACATTCAAAGGTGACTGGAACAAGGTGGTGGAGTTATACCAAAAACAATCAGGGCTTCACATAAGTGTGATCAATAGCTCAGGAGACACAGCACTGCACATGGCCATCAGTGACGACAGAGAAGATATTGTGGAGAAGCTTGTAGAGTCAATCGTCGACTATCACAACAAGAAAGCTCTGATGATGCAGAACAACAGAGACGAAACCCCTCTGCATCGCGCAGCCACAAAGAAGTCGGTGAAAATGTGCGAGTGTATCGTAAAGGCAGGACAACACATGGGCCTGGATTTGCTCAGTATCACTAACAAATGGGGCGAGACGCCCATCTTCACGGCGGCTCTTTACAACAGTAAACTTGTCTTCATCTTCCTTCACGATGCTGCTGAAGATGCATACCCACGAGACACAGGAAAACCGTACCAGTTTCTTAAAAGAACCTATGGTTCTGAAGATACTGCCCTTCACTCTGCCATTAGGAGGGAGCATTTTGGTGAGCATATCTCATCATTCGTCTAGGTTTCTTTGTGTTGTATTATTAATACATATACATACATACATATATGCAGATTTGGCATTCCTCATGATGGAATTGTACCCAGATCTGATGGGCAAATTCAATGTGAAGGGAATGACTCCTCTTCATGTCCTTGCCAGCAAGCCTTCTGCCTTTAGAAGTGGCCTGCGGCTCTCCTGGTGGAAGCAAATCATATACTACTGTAAGTAATAATATTTGTGATTAAAGCATCATTTGTGTGTGTAGCTAGTATTCTATAATATTTGTGATTAAAGCATCATTTGTGTGTGTAGCTAGGGGAAAAAAAATGCTCCGGTTATTAATACAAGGTTATTAATACAAAACATATTTACCTAATTTGATTAGATTAAAAAGTTAATTAAGATAATTGATTTAACGTATATTATTTTTAAAAATATCCTAGTCATTTTCTATAATTCCCTCAGTTTCTTGTCCATCTTGATTATTGTTGAAGGAGCATCAATACAAATAAATTAGGAAAAAATTGATAAATATAAAAACTATATTTTATATTTTGGATCATAATTAATTCTCTAAATATATAAGATATTAAAGAGCATGGAAGTAAAATAAAATTAATTGTCAGCTTTAGCCAAGGCTGAATGTGTTGCTATAATTAATAACTCTAGCGTTTCTGCTAGATAATTATTGTTTTTTTGTTGTTGGAGGAAAGTTATCCGTGTGGATAAGCTGAAATTTGATAAGGGATGTACATTCACTTCGAGAAAATCAGCTACAAAACAGGAAGACAAGTGTCCGGCCCCGGAGAACTACCTGACATGTTATCAGTTCTTTTGGGGTGCCTACTCTGGTAATATACACTTTCTCCGATCCTATAAATATAAGATTTAGTTAACTTTTTTTTTTAAAGAGATTAAGAAAATTAATTAAATTACTCTAAAGTATTTATATTTATCATTTTTTTATTAAACTAATTTATCTGACTTATAATCTGATATATAATCTAATTATACACCATATATAATATGATTATAAAACTTATTTAGCTTTTTTAATCTCTAAAAAACATGTTCAACTAAAACTTATATTTATGACAAAAGCTAGCATGAATGCAACAACTCTAGATTCCTCTTAGCAATGATGTTTTCGAATTTATGACAGTTGTCAAGAAAATTATAGGGTGTTGGCCGAGACGGGCCAAATCATCAGGCCGCGAATTAGGAGGTAAAAGCCAATCAAATTCATACTCCTCCATGGATATGATCTTTGACTTAAAAAGTTATACTTTGAATTCTGATCATGCATTCTTGATCTGTTATGCTGCGCAGGAAAGAAGAAAGGAGAGGATCTAGAGGCCCCAAATAACTCCTATGCTAGTAAAAATATTCCACAGAATTATACTACCCTTTATGAGTTTCTGGTCTTTGTCTGCCTAACTTTGCTTCGCTTCGCGGGATTTGGTATATAGTCCCAATTCAAGTTTCATTTCTTGCACTCACTATTATATCTAAAATTCACAAGAGGCCTCGTGAATAATGTTTGATCATTTTTAGATTTTACGTAAATCTACGAGTTGACTCTAGTATTTAATTATAAAATAAGTTAAGAAAAATTATATTATTTATAACATGCATGTAAATATAGTGTGGCACGTGTTGGAGTTAAATTTATATTAACAGTACTCATTTTGTATGAATTGAATTATTTGACAGGGTTGATAGTTAACAAAATAAGGGAAGAGAAAGAAAAGCATGAATGGAGCGTTCGGATATTGAAGGCACTCATGGAAAAGCACAATACAGCATACATTACCGAAGGAAGAGTTCCGACCGGAATAGGAAAGGTATTTGATCCGAGACAGCAGAAATCACTACCAACCAATGCTCAAGTTCAAAAGGGTATTATAGTCTCTCCCTTGAATTTCCACTTCTTTCAAACCAAGCTTGCTATATATCTGCTGGGTTAATTAATCCAACACTAACATTTACATTTAGAGTTTGTTTGTTTCTGTTTTCTATTTTATTGTTTTAAAAACAATTTTATAAAATTACTTTTAAAAACAAGTTTTTAAAACAGAAAAACAAAACAAATCTGTTTTGGATAGTTTTTTAAAAAAAAAGAAAAAAGAAACTGTTTTTGAAGTGACGTGATAGAGGTTGTTGCCTATGGTGACGTGGTTGTGATTTGAGTAGTATATGATATCAATAGTGGATAGGTATAGTGACTTCACAAAAATAATAAATAAAAAAAAAAAACCAAAAAAATATTTTTATTTTGGTTTTTTAGTTTTAAAAAACAACTTTAAGTTTTTTTTTTTTAAAAAAAATAACTTATTGAAAACAGTTTTCTTTTGTTTTTGTTTTTAAAATTAAAACAAAAAATTGTTTTTAAAAACAGAATCAAACAAGCCCTTAATTTGCAGTTGGTGATAGTATTAATGGATTTGAATATTAGCAGGCAACAAGGGTGAGGACACAGATAGTAAGAAGAATCCAAATGAGGAGACTGAACCTGAAGAAACATATTCACCCTTGTTGGCGGCAGCCCAGAAAGGTGTAATTGAAGTGGTCAACGAAATCCTAAGCCAATTACCGTTGACCATCTACGAAACCACTTCAAAGGACAGAAATATATTGCAGGTAGCAGTGGAGAACAGGCAACCCAGTGTTATTGAGGCAGTTCGGAAACAAGTTAGCAAAGAAGTAAAGTTTAATCTTTGGGATGACCTCGTTAAGTCAGTGGATATTGATGAAAATACTATATTGCACTTAGCAGCCAAGTACGAGGAATCCAAGATTTATCCTTGGCAGATTCATGGCACTGCCATGCAGATGCAATGGGAAATCAAGTGGTATGAGGTAATTAATTGACTTACAAACCAAATCGATCATAAATATAGTTAATTAGCGACGGAATTCGGTTGTTAATATGACTAAGCCACAGGATTCTGGTGTTAATATGACTTAGCGATAGAATTCCGCCGCTAATTAATTAATGATGGTCTATTTGATAAGTTAAAATCGTAATATAATTATGTTTAGTTACATGCCATCCTCACAATTAATTAAACTAGTACCAATTATATAAATATCCATGTACGTACGCATTTTAACGATGAAATTTGAATTGCAGTATGTAAAATCGTTTTCACCACACCACTTCCTTCTCCTAACCAATGCACAAGACCAAACTCCGGATCAAATCTTCCTTAAAGATCATAAAGATATTTTCGAAAAGAGTGACGGATGGCTTAGTCGTACGTCTGAATCTTGCTCAGTGGTAGCTACGCTGGTTGCCGGAGTTGCCTTTGCCACATCAAGCAACGTACCCGGTGGCAACGACGACAAGACTGGCAAACCAACCTTGGAAGGACATGCTGGGTTTGATATTTTCGCTGTCACTGCACTAATGGCCCTCTGCTTCTCTGTCACTGCACTAATCATGTTCCTTTCCATACTCACCTCTCGGAAACAACCCGATGATTTTAAGAAGAAAATTCCAGTGAAGCTTTTTCTGGCCTTAAGCGCATTGTTCATGTCCATTATATCAATGTTTACCTCTTTCTGCGCGGCGCATTCCTTTGTACTTGAGGACAAGTTCAAGACATCAGTGCTCCCTCTTTATGTTATAGTTTGTCTTCCTGTTTCCTTCACAATTGTGGAGTTTCCACTCTACATGGATCTTTTCAAAGGCATTTTTATGAAAGTTCCAACCCGTATTTAGAAGGGGAAGTAGTAGTGGTGCTGATCCTCTTGTATAATTCCTAGATCCCCTCCAATTATTATTAGTTTGATAATATATTTAAACCTCGCGAGATTTTCTGATCTTAAGTGACTGCTGATTCGCCCTTCAATATCTGACTTTGTGATATTCTAGTTCTAAAAATATTGCACGTACGACAATGCTATTGCACATGTTTGACGATATTAAACTAGAACATGGGACAAACCCGCATTTTTCTGATCAAGTTTTAAACAAATAAAAAATCATTTACTTCTTTGGACTCTTTTTATAATATGAAAACCTATCAAAATTTCATATAAAAAAGGTTGAGGTTTTGCGAAATTTCGACAAAGTCTTCCTAATAAGTTAGGCCTTTTTAAAACCTTGCAAACACAACAATCCACATGAAAAATATGGAGCGGCCTAGCTACAGAACAATATATTCAATATTTTTTATTCATAACACGAATTTTGATTCCTGGGGTTGAGACGAAAATATGAATGACATGTGAGAAAGCTAAAAACCTGAGAGATGATCAAATTGCGTAAATACATGGTTATATCAAATATTACGTACTTGTTGGTGTTGTTTTTTTTGTTTTAGGGGGGGTACTTGTCTGATGGAGAAACTGAGTGGGACAACCCGGTCTAGGACCGGGACATTGTCGGGAAGGGACACAGGACGGAAAAGCTGTCCCATCCGGAGACAGTCATTAATTGTTATTCTCCCTCTGGTCAGTTCCTTCAAGTTCATCCCTTTTGGCTTTTTTGAGCTACTATCTCCTCTGCTTTTCCCTTCTTTTATTTTTGTGTGGCAGAGTCTCGTTTGAATTTTTTTTTTCTGGATTAATTAATATCTTAATTTTTCTGGTTCCCCTGTTTGTAAATTTCCTTGAGTGATTGAACTCTGTTAATTGCTCTGTTCTGCGAGGCTTTAATAAAGCAATCTATCTGCATTAGGGTACACTCTGTTTCTGGGTATAAAACAAAGTCAGCCAAACTCATATCAGAATCACAGAACCCATCGAGTCATGACGATGAATTATCCGTATATAATAAAAGAAGAGTACTGGGAACCTCTTCATCGGAAGTAGGAGGTGAGCTGGCAATGGTTCTACCTCCACAGCCAAGGCAAGGACTTCATGAAACAGGACCACCTCTATCTCTCACCAAGACATTTGATATGGTGGACGACCCTTCAACCGATCACATAGTCTCGTGGGGCAGAGGAGTATCAATTTTTGTTGTTTGGGATCCATGTTCTTTGTCTAACAATCTCCTTTCCAGATTCTTCAAGCACAACAATTTCTCAAGCTTTGTTAGACAATTAAACACCTATGTAAGTATCATTCTCTCCCCTGCTTCTTCTTCTTCCTCTATTACTTGTGCTCACTTGATATTTAGCGAAGGATATCATCATTCTAATATGACAGGGTTTTAGAAAAATTGATCCAGACAGATGGGAGTTTTCAAACGAAGAATTCATAAGGGGACACAAGCATCTACTGAGGAACATCCGAAGAAATGGAGCACCTTCTCATCATACTAAGGAACATACTAAGTACAGAGAATCAATGTATCTAATTCGTTGTTGGTTTTAATTTATGCGACGAAATAATTTATGTTTGGCTTTATGTTACTTTATTTTAATAATGAGCTGAGATACACTATTTGAAGAAAAGAAAAGAATCTCATGCAACACAACTTTAAAATAGTGTCATCAGTAAGCAGCATATATTGTATATATATTCCTTCCAAACAAAGGGTGGAAATTAAAGATATATTGTAACCACTGAGTGTGTATGGTTAATATATAATCTCAACCTTTGTGTTATGACAACTTCTTTTTCTTATTCCTGAATCAATTGTTCTTTTTAGGCGCAAGGTATAAGGGTAGATCCGCTGGAATTATGTGATACTTCTCATCCGGAAAGAAGCTCGGAATTAGAGTGTCCAGACAACTACCGGACCCGTTATGAGTTCCTTTCAAGTTTGTGCTTTGGTAATTAAGTCGTGTTGAATTTTGCGAGCGAGTTTAGAGCACTGAATCTCCTTTTTTTTTGTACTATTTTTTTTTTTCTGTGCCTTCTGTTTTGTTAAAATCATTTTTTTATTATGAAAATATTTAAACAAAAATCACGTTATCAACTTATCATAAACGAATTGATAACCAAAATCATGTTTGCAAAATAAGTTGATTCAAACTCATCATATTTATTTACAATCTATATAATTCATTTATTGGTGTTAAAAAAGTAGGTCACGATCAACCTCCACCGCCTCTTTCCTTCTCTTTGCCTTTCCACCATTAGCAACAATCAACCAGAATCGTGCTCCAAATGGTAGATCCAGTCAACAAAGACCTTATTGGAATTAGATCCACTCCATCGCAATCTCCGAAGCATACTCCATCACAATCTGTAAATATGATTTCACAAATTTGAAGCACACCCCATAATGCAATATGATTTGACAAATATGTGGTTTCACTCATAACAATTTCAAGCAATATATGTAAAGCAAGAATAAGGAAATCAATCTCAGGACCTGGAATCAAAAAAGATAGAACACATTTCAAACAAGAGGCAAATCAGAAATTTCGCCGGAATCTGGGTCAAATGGGTTTTATTGGCTCGATGTGCAGTCGGAGGAGGTGGCAACGGCGGAGGCAGGGCAGAGGAAGAAGTCGAACTAAAAATTTAATCAATACTCCCTCTCCCTCTCACTATTTCTCATTCCACGTTTATAACTTTGGAGTCCCTACTCACAATCTCACCTCTAAAAAACCCCCAAATCCATTTCTAGTGAGCTTGAAGCTTGATTTCTGAATTTCTACCTTCTGCGCTGATCAATCTTCATTATCAAGCAAGGAATCAACCGCGTCGAAGGTGGAGAGGATGTGATCGACGTGGTCTCCGGCGGCGAGATGGTGTTGTTGCAGTGGGCGCCTAGGCCGAGAATCAATGCCTGAGATGATGGAGGAAAAGTTGGATTCTTTGGGGAGGGATTAAGGGCATCTTTGGTATTTTTTTTTTTTTTTTTTTTTTTTTTTGTGATGATGTGGCCTCACATGTGAAATAACAAGGGGCATAATAATTTGGTCAAATAACATTTCATCGTTAGGGAAAATGCCACGTTTTTAACATTTTCGGAGTATTTTTGCCCTTATAAAACTTTCAGACAATCAATGCAACTTTCATGAAAACTTTCTGAGCATTTTCTCCCTTACACCCTTAAAATATATTACCTCCTATTTTAATTATAGTAATATTTTTATAGAGTAATTTATACTACAAATTACTTTTATAATTAGGATTGGATGGAGTGTTATATAATATGCTGTTCATGTTTTGTTGTATAAATTAAAGGAGTTTGACCAAAAAAATAAATAAATTAAAGGAGGGAATGCAGAAAACCCAGGCTATGTGGGATATTGTGAGATCAGGCTTTGGTCCTTTTTGGTTACCATTCCTTGTCATCTTATTCTTTCGCGTTTTCGTGCAAAATGCACCCTTATTCCTTTTTTTTTTTTTTTTTTTTCTTAATAGCATTCACCACTCTCAAGTTTCTTTTTTTTTTAGTACTAATCTATATTTTGAAGTATTTTGTTAATACCATTGAATACCTTGAAATATTTTTTTAAGATCTTAAAATAATTTTTCAAGATAATGAAATATTTTTTTTTCAAGTCGATTATCTTGGAATATCTTTTTAATATCTGTCATTATCTTGAAATATTTTTTCAAGATCTATCGATCATTATCCGAAGTATCTTTTTAGCCCGATTAGTACTCTGAAATATTTTTTAAGATCCTAAAATAATTTTTCAAGATCATAAAGTATTTTTTCAAGATCAGTCAGTATCTAAAGTATCTTTTTAGTACCAAATAGTATTCTAAAATATTTTTTCTGTTGAGGAAAAATAAGAACCTCTCAAATATTATTTATTAATCCTAAAATAAAAGAGAGTATAAATACACCTTTATATAAGCAAAACCTAAAACTAATAAACTAATCCTAGAATTTAATATAGTCAAATCAAAGTATTAAGATATAATATTCATAGCTAATCCTAGCATATAATAAATATTAAATAATAAACATCAAACCTAAAAAATAAAATAATAATTAACTAACTTATTTGAACTATCAAATCAGGAGCAACTGCGTGAGTCTTGAAGCATTGCTCAACATATCTTTGACAACTCTAATCCCTCCTACATTCTTCCCTTACTTGATTTGATCCCACAAAATAAGTGCTTGTTCTTACTATTTTGCCTTTGATTCTAATGAAAATTATTGCTACTTTTCTCAATTTATAATAAGCACACAATATGGGTGTTTGGATGAGATAATTTTTTGATGGGCTTCAAAAGTGAACCATTGTTTTTTTTTTTGAAGCAACAATTGGTTGCTTCTCAAAGTGCATCGATTCACATCGAAAAAGTTGCTTCGTCCACCACTATCCCAAACACAAATCACATCGGAAAAAGTCCATCGAAAAAAAAGTCCAACAAGAAAAGACATCGAACAAAAGTCACTTTTTCCGCCGCTATCCCAAAACAGGCCCAATATGAACTAGGAATGGATAAGTGTATGAGTTTATGTCAAAACACTAAGATAAATCTCACTCAAATCTCTCTCTCTCTCTCTCTCT
Source organism: Acacia acuminata (assembly GCA_019022655.1). Classification (NCBI taxonomy): domain Eukaryota; kingdom Viridiplantae; phylum Streptophyta; class Magnoliopsida; order Fabales; family Fabaceae; genus Acacia; species Acacia acuminata. The sequence goes on from JAFJYI010000446.1 coordinate 99,343, forward strand.
CTCTAAGACAATGAAGCACGTGCACAATTAAATCAACAAATATAATGTAGAATCAATTAGGGATCAAAACTGTTATCAACCAATCCATAATCAAGTTGTAACAATTCAGAATGAAGATTAAACATTCTTATGTACAAAATATGAAGCAAACCAAATAAGATTCAACATCATTGGAGCGGGAAAAGCACCAATATAGGAACTTTTTGTAAAAATTGTACCTAATTAAAACAAATAGGAAACATTTTACTAAAGTAATGCAGTTAATGGCGTCACGTCGCGTCAGGCGACGCCACTAATGGTGTAGAGTGGCGTCACAAAGTGAGACACCACTCAAATTGAGTGGCGTCTCAATGTCAGACGCCATCATCATTCCATAAAAAAGAAAATATATATATATATATATATATATATATTTATTGAGTGGCGCCCGATTCCATAAAAAAAATAATATTAAATATAATAATATATAATAATAATAATAATAAAAATAATAAAAGATTAAAAAAGTGGAATAATGTAAAGCTCTACTACATTTAATTTAGAGTCAAAAAAGAAAGAAAGCATAGGGTTGAAATAACTCACTAAGAATGCATTTAAAAGATTCGCGATCCTACAATTTGGTTATAATAATGAGATCCCAAAACGGGGATCTATATATTTGTTATACACCAAATATTTGTATAACAACATTATTGATTTTGGGATCTGTATAAAAAAGTGTACCCCGTAAAAGTGTTTGTATACACCAAATATTTGTATAATTGTTATACAAACAATTTTATGCGGTACACTTTTTTATACAGATCCCAAAATCAATACTTGTTTTATACAAATATTTGGTGTATAACAAATATATAGATCCCCTCATTTTGGGATCTGTTGTTATAATCAAATTGTACGCGTAATCTTTTAAAGGTGTTCTTAGTGAGTTATTTCAGTCCATACTTTCTTTCTTTTAACTCCAAATTAAATAAAGTAGAGTTTTAAATTATTCTACTTTTTTTTTTATCATTTATCATTATCATATTTACTATTATTTTTTTATGGAATTAGACGCCACTCAATAAATATATTATTTTTATTTTTATTTAATGAAATGATGAGACGCTAGAGACGCCACTCAATTTGAGTGGCGACTCACTTTGTCAATGGCGTCACACCACTCTATATAAGGCGACGTCACCAACTGCATTACTTTGGTAAAATATTTCTCATATGCTTTAATTGGGTACAATTTTTGCAAAAAGTTCTTGGTGTTTTTCCCTCATTGGAGCTCAAATTAATTAGAGTCAAATGTCATAGAAAGAAGAAACTGGAAGCGCGTGGAGATAGTGAAACTGAGTGAGGCAGGGCAACCGAGAATTGGATCCTCTTCTTATCATACTTTCTCATTATCCCTCCTCATCCAATCTCAATCTTTGATTTCTCTCCTCAACCAATCTAGACCGTTGATTTGAATTAATCTTGACTGTTCCATATTGAAATATTTTTTTCAAGATCCTAAGTTTAGCATCTTGAAAAAAATATTTCATTACACTGACTGGTACTAAAAAAATACTTCAAGATACTGATCGGTACTAAAAGTACTTTAAGATATTGACTGGTACTAAAAAAATACTTCAGGATCTTAAGAAATTATTTTAAGATTTTTTAAAAATATTTTATGATCTTAAGCGATACTAAAAAATATATTTTAAAATGCTGATTGATATAAAAAATTGAGCGATAAGGAGGGACGAGGAGAAACCCCGCCAAAGAGAGAAACCGGACCAACCGGCGTGGGTGAGTGGAATCAGGCCTGAAGAATAAGAACCGCAGCAGAATAGCGTTCACTGGCTCTGACCTGTAGGCCCCTTCGGTACGCCTCCCTCTGCTTCTTGATTCTACAACTCTGTTGGCCTCCCAGTAGAAGAGAAAGACGAATTAAGCCGTAAGAAATTGTTGCCAATCTGTTCTGCACCTTTCGCTCTCTCTTTTTTTGCAAATACTATAATTAATTGTAGGTCAAAGTATAGGGCCCAAAGTTTGGGTTGTCATATTATTCTTATTGCGATTGATCTAATTTATATTCTAATTTCTAAAGGATCAGAAATACAGTGAGAATGATGAGTAAATTAAAAATCTCTATTATATGAATTGCAGAGGAGATTAAAAATGTTGATGTGGTTGACAACAAATTAAAAGGTAACTCTCTAGCATTAACTAAATCAGGTCGAACTTTGAAACTTGAAAGTCTATAATCTCGCAACTTAATATATAAAAAAGTATTTCTCACCTTTTTGTTGTCTTCATGTGTAAATTGATGTTTCAAAACTCTCAAGTACTGCAAGATCTCCTCACAATATTGAACGAAGACAAAACTAGTGGATCTGCACGCAGGGGTTTAACCGGATGCAGCATACGCCTAGGTTAGTGGTGTATATATCCTCTATTTCCTTATTCAATCAGGTCCCACTGCACAACGCCTCTACACCATATTCATTGGATTTATTTGCAGGCGACGGAGAGAAGAAAGAAGCAAGGAACAAAAAGGAGTCAGCATTTTTTATTGCAGCGAAAAATGGAGTGTGTGGGAAATACTGGACGAAAAATGCTGCACTCATTGATATTTGAATGTTGCTAAACGGTGGAGTATGATGTTTGTTATAGGTTACAAGTGTCAAGAAATTTGATTTTGGTGGCTTTGCGATTTAACAAGGATGCTTGAAGTTACTTGTTAGTAATGTGAGATGATGATTATTGTTTTATGACGTGATTTCACACACGGTGTTTGTGAAATTGTATAGAAGAGAAATTCGGTTCAACTAAAATTGTTGAAGCTCATAAGTTGATTTTACATAATACATATGAAGTGTTTGATTAATTAATTAATTGCTTGAGAAAAAATTCTTATGGATTTGAGAATGGAATATGTTAGTCATGGTGTTGAGTAAACTCTTATATGTAATAGTCAATTATCGTTCTACATTGAAATTGTTTAGGTTTGTTTATTCTTATGTTAACCTTAGGATGCCTTTAAGGTGGTTGATTGTGCTTGCTAAGTTGAAGATAAGGTCTTTTCTTTTCTCTTTATAAATGGTAGAGATTGTCGACTTTGGTTGCGTCCATTATATTATTTTGGATTGTTGTTAATCCAAAAAGATGAATAAGGTTTTGATATTACGAGTGATAGTTATGTGATGGCTGGTATTTAGAAATCAAGGAGTAAGAACTGTTACAAAATCCGAAGAATGGAGTAAGTTTTTTTTTTTTTTTGGGAGCGTAACGGGTGTGTGAATAGCGTTCTATTATAAATTTTAAATAATATTTTACTTTTTATATTTAAATTTAATTTGTTACCGCATTCTCTTATTGCGATTCTATCAAATAAAGTTGATTAAAATTATCTCAGTTTTCATCGATATTGAAATGAGTAAAAATTGATAATTTTATTTGCTGCTATTATTTATTCTTCTATTGGTTCATAGTACAATTCTCGACTATGCTTGGAGATGATTAGAAACCTTTGGAGATATCTTTCATAAATTTTCATATTGAGATGGTATTGCATTTGAAATGGTATTACACAATTTTTTTTATTATTTGAAAAGGGTTTGTTGACGGATTGAATCTCAATGGAAGCTTGAGATATTATTTGTGAACTTTTATGTTGGGGTACTCTATAATGAAGTAATTGATATGAGCTATCATCATCTTGAAAGAAGAACTTCTCGTTATTTTGATAAATTGCCCGCACACATGTTTAAAAACGTTTTTGAGAGGACTGAATACAGAACATCGGTTACTAATAGTAATACTGTTAGTCATTGGCGCGCCATGATTAACTCGAGCTCACTTGATATTCGAGGGCAATAGTACTCACGTTTGATATTCGTGGGTTTTGTACCTGCGCTTGTTTCGCGACCTTGGACTACGATTGATTGGTTACTTTCCCTCGTGCATTATATGTCCACGCTTATTACCAGTTCTGTTAAAGTCTTTTAGAAAGAAGGAATTTAAGATTTATTGCTTTTCGACTTATTTAGAAAAACTTTGGTTTATTACCTATTTGGTGATGTTTGTTTATGGTTATGACGTTGTAGTTGGAAGTCGAAATAATTGTTATCTATTTATTATATATGTTCGTTTACTCAATTTATTTCTTTTGTTATGAAACTAAGTAAAATAACCGAGAGAGATTAAGATGAGGAGATGAAGAAATGCAAGAGAGAAATGGAGAGGAAGGATGGAGTGATTCTTCTTTTCTATTATTCTCTTCCAACCTTTGATACATGCCTACTATATATAGGCAATGAATCCATTACAAGAGTTACAAAAGAATAAATCTACATAATGGTATATTATGAGGTTTTGTAAGTTATTTACATTAGTCATAGAAAACTCCCATGCCATTCATGTCATAGGTTACATGACTTTAGAAACTCCAAAAGGCTCTTCTTGAAAAGGTTGTAGACATTCACACTAATATTGGAATATTCATAACACTCCCCCTTGAATGTCCATTATGAATGTGCCTCATTAAAAACTTTAACTAGGAAAAACCCAAAGTGGGATAAAAACCTAGCCAAAGAAAAGAGTACAACATCCATTGATAATTGTCAACGCCGCCTCATTAAAAACCTTTCTAGGAAAACCCAGGTGGGACAAAACCTAGATAAGGGAAAAAGAGTACAGCGTGTATCGAATCCCTCTTTTGACTACATCGTATTACTCCCCCGATGACTACATTACTTCCAATGTCTTTTGAGCATATCTTCTTTTTGGTCATCAAACATTCTATTACGCACTGCAAGAACTAAATATTTCAAGCAAAATCATAATAATACTAACATGATTTCTAGGCATTCTTATAAGATATATCTAGATGCATATCAACGAGATATTCATTAAAACGATTATATCATACATGCTCTAATAGTTTTAAGTCTTACAAAACTTCTTAAGTATTGTTCTCGAGAACTTTGAATTAGATGCTTTGGCATCTTGAGTCCTTCGGGACATGTGCTACTAGCACTCTTGGATCCTTTGAAGATTCTTATGCAATCTTCATAATTTAATAAGACATATGCATATGCGATATAACAATATCTAATAGACGATAATTTATCATTCATAAACGCCGATTTATCGATCCACCACAAAATTATATATTCCAATTTGGACTTCGTGTCCTTAACTATCATAATATGATTATACTTGCGTCACTCTCAATTTTACTTATCCTCTTGGCCAATAATCTTTATATAATATCCTTATTTGATCACGTGATATCATCATCAAAATTGTTGTCGACAACTTTATCTTTTCGGTTCTATTTTTCCAATTCGACATAACAATATCAATATTACTCGTGCAACGAACTTCTCTTGAGATTTTCCAATAAGTTATGTCTTAGTACTCTTTTGGAGTACTTGCCTCCTTAATATGATCATCTTAATCATATGCTCCAATTTATCCATAATATTTATATTTGGAACCGAATACTTACTCATGCTTCAAGCATGTTACTAATTGGAGCATTTTTACGGAATATGAGATTTAATAAATCTCATTTAGGTCAATAATTTATCCGGTAAATATATCATGAATGCATAACCTAATGAACTTCTGGTTCATACTTCTTTATTCGAGGATATATACTTTGCGATAATGCATTCCATGTATTCTCTTATCCAGCCTATTCAATTTCTCCCCCTTATGTTGAGAAAATAATGTCAAATATCAATTGACTAATCATACAAGATAAGTTTCCTTAATCCATTTGTTTCCTTTAGAAACATTATTTTGTTTCATATAGAGACAAACAAGAAGAAGAAGGTCCTTATACAACATTTATCTCAACTTTCTTTCCATATCCATCTCTGTGCATTGTGGTGGATTAATAATCATCGCACATACAAACTTTATAAGATAGAATTTGTCTGGCTCCTGACCAAAAACCAATTATATGGGGAGAATTTTGTTGGTTTATAAGTGCTGCAATATGTAAGATCAAACATACCAACATAAAAATTTTGTTCTCATAAGAATTGATCTAACTATTTATGGAGGCTTTACATGATCAATGATATTCTCATGGACAATTTGTTTTGAGAACAAAAAGACATAATTCATAAATAATATGTTGGTTATTCTTGAAGAATCTTCCGGTTCTTCGATGGATGTCAAAATGTAATCTTATTTGTATTATATGACTTGGATGATCAAACAAGTCATGCCAACAATAAATTTCTTTGGATTAGTAAACTTTTGATTTATTGTGACATATGTCTCAATCAATCATAAGCTTTTGAATCATAATCGACATCCATTTTGGGAGATCTATTAGGCTTTATGTGAGAAGTATATAACTTTTCAAAAATTAGCTCATACTTGTATTTGAACTCACACTTGTTTTCTAACTATCTCCTCCTCAAGTGTGAGTCATATAATCATACTTCCTTTATATTTGTATTTCAAAGACAAATCAATCTATGATGGGCCAATTAACCTATATGTCACTTTAAAGCTCAAGTATTTTAAAAAGAAAAATTGTATTAAAACAAATTCAAAATACATGATGAGCAACCATGATCTTATTGCATATGAAAGCGGAAATGAAAGTAAAGCAAAAACTAAGGCAGAAACTAAATTTAAAAAAAAAAATAAAACAAAACAAAATATTGTTTTTCCAACCAAACTCATCTAATCATAAAAATCAACCACTTCCAAGTGTGCCATAGCATTTCGCCATTAATACCATCATCATTCTTGTATGCCTCAACATTGTCATCTTGAAAAATTAAGTTTGCTTCCACATTAGTTGCACTCTTTTCAATGGAGGCTTGATAAAGTTTTGCTAGATGCTCAGCGCATACGGCAGTGCACGCGCCCAATGCCCTTTCATACCACACCGATAACATTTATTCTCAACAAATTTTGAAGGACCACCATCGTCATTGTTCTCGCCCTTCATCATATTTCCTCTTTCGTGGGTATTAGAGTTATAATCATTACTTCTACCACCATGATAACGGTAATTACTATATCCTCTACCACGACCACGTCCACGTCTTCGGCCACTAAAATATTCATTAGTGACTACATTCACTCGGGAATGGAGTCGAACCCGTTGGACGTGATTCATGATTTTCAACAAAAGCTAATTATTTTGTTCAGCCACGAGGAGACAAGAAATTAATTCAGCATATTTCTTGAATCCTTTTTCACGATACTATCTGCGCAGAGCAAATTGGTTGCATGAAATGTGGAGAATGTTTTTTCTAACATATCTTCATCATTAACTTTTTCTCCACATAATTTTAAGCGAGAAGTAATTCGAACATTGCCGAGTTATACTCGCTCACGTTTTGAAATCTTGTAGACGCAGATGCATCCAGTCATAACGAGGTTTTGGGAGGATGACCATCTTCTGGTGATCATACCTTTCTTTTATATTGTTCCAAAGAACTAGTGGGTCTTTCACATCCAAATATTCAATCTTTAAACTTTCATGTAAATGGTGGCTAAGGAAAATCATAGATTTGGCTTTATCTTGATTAGATGCTTGATTTCCTTCTTTAATTGTGTCTTCTAGACCATGGGCATTCAGATGGATTTCCAGATCCAAGATTCAAGATAAATAATTATTTCCAAAGAATGTCAAGAGCCACAAATTCAAGTTTTGCAAGGTTCGGATTTGTTGTGTTTGTCATGGTTCGACTAATAAAAGAAATAAACAAGAATTATTAACATAGAAATACTAATGATAATAATATGAAAATTTAGAAAGACAACAAGTAAAGTATAATAATAAGAATTAAAACTTTATGGCTTCAGGCCATATAGTTCTCGTGAACGAGAAATTAAATTTATATAGCTTCTCGCCATAAATTAAGAAATTAAAATGATAGGACTTCGGGTCATATAATTTTAGAATAGGAAAACAAAGGTGTATGGCATTTTCCGGCCATAATAATATTAATAAAATAAAAGAGATTGCATTAAATATAAAATAACATAACATTAAAAGTTAGCAACAATAACATAACAATAAAAGTAAAATGTTATGTTAGCAACAATAAAAATAAAATGCTTAATTTAAATGTTATGTTAGTAACATAAAAGTAAAAGCTTAATTTAAATGTTATGTTAGTAACATAAAAGTAAAAGCTTAATTTAAATGTTATGTTAGTAACAATAATATAAATGTTATGATAAAGTTAGTAATAATAATAAAATCTCAAATTAAATTAAAACAATAAAAAGGAAAGATTAAATCTAGACTTCCATGTAGGAGGTAGAACCTTCTATGTAGGAGTCAAATTACCACAATAATAATAAAATTTCAAATTAAAACAATAATAAAATGTTAGCAAGAAAAATAAATGTTAAAGTTAGCAATAATATAAGCAACAATATATAATATATTGTGCAATCATTAAAAATACTCTACATGAATAAAAATGAATAGTGATGTATAGTAAAAATAGTAAATGATCTCAAATCTTAACCATGGAACCCGATGTATAAAAACAATCGGTAAAATAATATTTTTAATTCCATATAGTGGTTTAGATTATCCCAGATATATAAACATATAATAAAATCATTAAAGAAAGTAGATGAAATTGTTAAAGAAATTATACCTTCGTTATAGCAATCGTGCGATAACGTATTATGAAACTAAGTAAAATAACAAGAGAGATTAAGATGAGGGAGATGAAGAAATGCAAGAGAGAAATGGAGAGGAAGGATGGAGTGATTCTTCTTTTCTATTATTCTCTTCCAACCTTTGATACATGCCTACTATATATAGGCAATGAATCCATTACAAGAGTTACAAAAGAACAAATCTACATAATGGTATATTATGAGTTTTTTGTAAGTTATTTACATTAGTCATAGAAAACTCCCATGCCATTCATGTCATAGGTTACATGACTTTAGAAACTTGAAAAGACTCTTCTTGAAAAGGTTGTGGACATTCACACCAATATTGGAATATTCATAACACTTTCATTATTTTAGTTATTTTCATTAATGGGACATTATTCACCAAAAAATATTTTGGTCTCGATAATGGGCCGAGCTTGTACTCTTGCTCATCATTGAGAGGCTTTCATGTTGAATTGAAGTAGAAGCATGATCTTGGACAATCCTCATTTCAATGTAAAATTTAAATTATCACTAGTGCAAAAAAGGCTTTTAATACCGGATAAAAGAGGCATCGTAAGATGGACCAACGACCGGTCTTGTTCCAAATTATTAAAAGTCTAACATTTAAGACTGATTTGGACCGGTCTTAAAGAAACTCTTTTAGATCGGACATTTAAAACAATGGGTCTTAAAAGTTGTACTAAATAAACCTGAAATATTATTTGTTCGGTCCTAAAACTCAACTTTTAAGATGGTTAAAAAACTAGGCCGCTCTTAAAAGATCGGTATTTTAAGATCGGACTAAAACGAAATACGGTCTAAAAAATAGCGGCTTCTAAGACCGACGACTAATTATACGCGGTCTTAAAAGACGACTTTCAAGACTGGATGATAAATAAATCCGGTCTTAAAAATTGAAATTTTAGACCGGACGTATAAATATACCGGTCTTAAAAGACCAACTTTTAAGACCGGACTTAATATGAATTTGCAGACCTTTAAGACTGAAAATATAAATACATCCGGTCTTAAGAGTTGAACATTTAAGACCGGCGTATTTATTTCCGGTCTAAATTTTCCCTCGTTTCGTTTCTTCCCGATTGTATTACACACAAATCCACCACCCAATCCAAAGACATAAAAGTCGATACTTTAAGCTACAAGCTATGAACAATTATGAATAAATTGAATTGGGACAAAGAATACAAATATTCACCACGAGTTATGTGGCCTTTAATTAATGATTATACTATAACTACAACACCTAAATTAATTAATACAATAAGATAACTTACTTACAAATACAATAAGTTACAAATACAACATACATGCCCAAAATAATATTCACCATGCCTTCATCTGATTCCCACCCAACAATGTAATAACATCCTCTTTTATAACATGCCCCTTTGGATCGGATCCTGACACAAAAATAAAACAAGAACAAACTTCATAGTCAGTGACATTATTTATGAACATAGAAGGAATATAATATAGGTAAAACCTTAAAGTTTTCAAAGAATTCGCATATGAATATTACTTTATGAATTGACTCTTTTATAAAGTGATATCCTCCCATATCCCTTCTTGATGATCATTTCTTATGTCGGGTTCATTATCCCTTCATCTTCTTCGTTCATGTCATGTAGACCCCTTGAAAAGAAGTACTCGTGAAGACCATAATTTGAATGACTTTCCTCATCAATATCAATGACCCTTTTTCCTTGGAGAGTTGAGACCACATTTTATTTTCTTGATCGGTGATATAGAACACTTGTTTCGCCTCGGGTCTCGCCATAATAAAAGGTTCATCTCCAAAACTTCTACCATTGACATCGACTAATGTAAATCCCACCGATCGATCCGAACACCATTATTGACATTAACCCATTTGCATTTGAAAATGGGAAATCTAATTTTCACATAGTCCACCTCCCAAATCTCTTCAATAACCCCATAATATGACATGACTGCCAATAGAGGCCTCTTGTCTTTCGAACGGGAGAAGTGCATAGATTCAGCCTCTAACATAACACCACTATTTTGGACTGTACTCGTATCATCTAGGGACTTCGTGTAAAATGTAAAACCATTGATCACATACGAATTCCAACTTATGACATCAACCTCAGGACCACGTGCTAACCATTTGATTGTATCAGAAACACATTCCTCTCCCTCGACCTTTTGTTTGAACCAGTGTGCAAAAGTTCTGTTATGCTCCCTAATCAACCTTTGTTCAGTCATTCAGTGATTTTCTTTCCTTACAACTTCTTTATGTGCAAAGCAATCTTTGTCTTGAACTTCATCAACATTATTCAAGATGTATAAGTGGACTTCAATTCATCGGATCCACACTCTTTATTGAAGCCCCTCGTCTACCCCTTCAAGATGCCGACGTTTTGGAAGCCCAATATGTCTTACTTTGACCAAATAATTTTGACAAAATTCCATGACTTCTTCAAAAACATATTTCTGAACAATTGATGCTTCTGGCCGGTATGCGTTCTTCACGTACCCTTTTAGGAATTTTATAGATCTTTCAATTGGGTACATCCACCGTAAATGGATAAGGCCGCACAACTTTATCTCCCTCACTAGATGAACAATTAGATGAACCATGATGTCAAAAAAGGTAGGAACAAAAAGTTTCTCAAGGTGGCACAAGATAAGATATCCTTCATTCTCCAATTCATCCAACTTTTCAATCTCGAAAAATTTACCATAAACCGCATTGAAGAAGACACAAAGTCTAGTCAAAACCGTTAGTTCCCTCAAGGTTTTGATGATTGTCAATAATTGTAAACAAAGAATGAGGATTTGCTCTCACTGTTGGAAATTTCTGAGTGAGAACAAACCTCGAGGTTTGTCTAAAAACCTCGAGGTTTGGCCTTACAAAGGAAACCTCAAGGTTCCGTGTTTTAACTTGCGAAATCTTGGTTTCACAAATTTATGTGAAACCTCGAGGTTTGTAAAGAACCTCGAGGTTTTGGACTTCGAGAAAACTCGTTTCACACAACAATGAAAACCTCGAGGTTCCTGAGAGAAACCTCCGTGTTTCGTTTTGTCTCAAAACTGAGAATTCTGAAAATTATGCAAAACCTCGAGTATTGTTAGAAACCTCCAGGTTTCTAGGATCCAGAGAGCAATCATCGTTTCCTATCCATGAAAACCTCGAGGTTTGCAACAAAACCTCCAGGTTTTGTCTTTGGATCAAAACTCTGACTTTCAATGTTTTTAGCAAAACCTCGAGTATTGCTCCAAACCTCAAGGTTTGTGTGTTCCGAGAGCAAATGAACTTTCACTGATTTTGAAACGTCCAGGTTTCCAAGGAAACCTCCAAGTTTGCTCTTATCGCGCTTTTGCAAGGTTTTACTCTCAAAGCAAAACCTCGAGGTTTCTGAGAAAACCTCAAGGTTTTGATACTCAGAGAGAGTAATGCTTCTCTGTCACTTCGAAAACCTCCAGGTTTTGTAGAAACCTCCAGGTTTTGTAGAAACCTCCAGGTTTTTTTGGTTTGGACTCAAAACAAATTCAAGTATCATAGTCCAAACCTTGAGGTTTGAAGAACAAACCTCGAGGTTTCTGAACGTTGTTTGAAATTCAAATCCGTCGATTGAGCTATACCTTTTGTTTTATCTCAATGCTTTCCATGATTAATCTCTAATGTTTCTAGATATGTTTAACCATATTTTTAGTGAGTTTCAGATTAAGGAAAGTTTACTGAAGATTTAAAGAAAAAGCAAAAGTGATGTCGAACATTAAATGCTCAACCCTAAACTTGCATTCTTTTGGTTAATCCATCTCGCACACGGCTGCAAAGCATTAAAGAATGATTTCTACAACAAGCAACATTTTCTTCAATGGATTAATTTGCAGAGAGTCAACTCTGATCATCTAGCCAGCTGGATTAAGTGAAAGATAGAGAGAGAAGAAGACCTAAGCAGCTCATAACTTCTACAGATCATCTCCAGCGGTCTTATTAACAATGCAACAGTCTTTTAATGCTATCTGACTATAAATAGAGTTGCATTCAATTCTTCTCAACAACTACAACAACTGAAAATGAAATACATTCAAGTCTAGTATTTATTCTTTCAGTTTTCAACTATATTGTATCTTTTGATACTTTGTGCTTCAGTGATTATTCTTATATACTCTTAGAGAGAGTTTCTACTTGAAAAACATTTATTGTAAAGAATCACAAGTCAGGGGACTTGGTGATTTGGGAATTCATTGATTACAACTTGTAAGGGGGAGTGAGTTCTAGAGAGAGAACTACTCTTTGAGTATAGAGTGTGTAATCTTTGTGATAGTGGAAAATCCCAGAGAGTCTGGGGACTGGATGTAGGTCAAGTTGTTAGGACCGAACCAGGATAAATCTCGTGTCCATGCTTCTCTTCCCTTTACTCGTCCATCTTTGTTTTTTTGTCTAAAAACAGAGCAGATTACAAAAGTTTTTAAAATACCCAATTCACCTCCCTTTTGGGTATATAGCTTCACTTTCAAAAACGACCCGAAGATCATATTCGGAGATGCCTCGAATAGCTATTGGGAGTAGCTGTTGCATCAAGACATGACAGTCATGAGACTTTTGGCCTACTAATTTCAAGTCCTTCATCAATACAAGCCTCTTAAAATTTGAAAAATACCCCGAGGGAACTTTTGTGCCATGTAAACACTCACAAAAACTTCGTTTTTCATACTTAGACAAAGTATTAGAAGCCGGTGGACAATAAGTTCTGTTACCATATGCCCTTGGATGTAACTCTTCACGTATTCCCATTGCTATTAGATCCAATCTTGCCTTCACACCATCCTTGGAACTACCTTGTATGTTGAGAAGCGTGCCAACAATACTATCACATACGTTTTTTCTCCACATGCATGACATCGATGAGTGTCTCACATCAAGATTGCGCCAATAAGGAAGATCGAAGAATACAGATCTCTTTTTCCATATATTTGTTTCTTTTCTACTCTTTGCAGTCTTATCGAAGATGACATTGATATTTTTCACCTTTTCATATACTTGCTACCCAGTCAATGCCACCAGAGCATCTTCATACTCTTGGCCAGCAAAAAAGGTTTTCTTTAATCGACGATATGGGTGGCCCCGTCTAAGAAATCTCCTATGTCCAAGATAAAGCGTCTTTCTTCCATGTTGAAGTTGATGGTAGCATGTGCCTTCTTCACAAACCGGACATGCTTTATAGCCTTTTACACTATACCCTGACAAATGCCCATATACTAGGAAGTCGTTGATAGTACAAAATATCATGGCTCGCATTTTAAACACCTCCTTCTTGAAAGAGTCATAAACGTCGACACCTTCTTCCCACAACTCCTTCAAGTCTTCGATCAAGGGCTCAAGGTAAACATCAATGTCATTTCCAGGTTGTTTTGGTCCGGAAATCAACATAGACAACATGATGTACTTGTTGGATATTATGCCCTAAGGGCAATTCATTGTACTTTGGATATTTAAGTTATTTAAAGTATTCTCTTTCTGTTATCATTTTCGCTTGCATGTTTGTATTGATAACTGCATCCCTGGATATATCTTATAGATTATCCTAAATGTCCCTGGTCGGTCATCTATGCGGGAGCGAAGATGAAATAAGACCAGTATGACTTTGATGAATTAGGTGTCCAATAAAACTTTGGGAACTTTGAAAATCTTTTCGCAACTTACTGAAATCAATTCGTATGATAGAAATACTTTATAAAGCAATAGTATGTCATTCAAACATATATACCGGAAATATAAGAGTTTAGGGAAGAGAATATGTAAACTATGATTTATCCAGGTTCGGCCCAATCCTTGACCTAATCCAGTCCCCAAGCTCCGCTTGAGATTTTCAATCCACTATCTCCTTGTTTAACCGGGCACAAGGGAAAAGCCTTTACAACCTCACAAGTTTAGTCGGGCACTTGTGTAGCCTTTACAATCTCTTACCGAGATACTCCCCCTTACACACTGTAAGGATACAATTACACACTCTGTACTCAGGATGATCCTTTCACACTAGGACTCACTCCCCCTTACAAGTTGTAATTGTAAACCCACACTCAAAGGTTCCACAACCTTGAGATTTGATCACTAAACAGAAAATCAACTAAGTGTTTAGACTCTCTCACAAAGAGATGAATAATAATCACTGAGGTACATAATCGATTATCACACTCTCTACTGAAAACTATATAAACATTGTGAAACAGAGAGTATATGAGATAAGTGTTGGATTCAAAATATCAGCATTTCGACAGTGCAAGCTTATATCTCTATCTATCCATTTTGAATCATTCTCCTTTTATAGTTGATCGTCCTTAATGACCATTGAAAATCTTTGTAAACTAGCCGTTCGACTCTTTGTATTTCCGTTAGCACAAAGGTGCACTCCGTTTGTGAGCTGATCGGCCAGACCGTTGCTTCATTTAATGATCGTCACGTCGTTTGTATTAATGCAGATAATGACCTAGAGTGACAATGGATTAAGTATTCCTCGAAAGAATGTTTCCGTCGCCACTTGCTTTAATTCCGAATGTCGGCTGTCTTTCCGAGTCGCATTTAATGCGTCTGCCACATCGAATTAGCTTTCGTTCAAAAATGAGATTGCCTTGATTAATCAGCTGAAACTTAATCAAGAAGATGATTAAACATGATATAAATAATTTCAGCTATGATTAATGAACATTATATAATGACCCATGAAATTCATCATGTCGATTAGCGTTCGGAAAGACTCGATGTAAATATGAAGAACAATTCTCGAGAATTGCTTCATGCACTCTCGAGAATTCTATGTTCGAGGACCAAAAGAAGGATTTTAATCGACCATTCTCGAGAATCAAGTTTATATTCTCGAGAACCTGAAGAGTGAAATGATAGGCCAGCAAATGTAAGTAGAGTATTTAAAGAAGATGTATTCTCGAGAATCATATGTATATACTCGAGAATTGTCCTGGATCAAAACATAGGATAAGATACTGGCGCCCATTCTCGAGAATCAGTTGGGTATTCTCGAGAGTTATCTTGGTCGATATTATGGAATTGAGACACTAGCTTTCATTCTCGAGAATTAGTATGACATTCTCGAGAATTGTCTTGATCAACATTTTGATATTGAGACGCTGGTTCACATTCTCTAGAATCAATAATCCATTCTTGAGAATTACTCTGCAGGATAGAGATATATACATTGATAGCAAATTTTCGAGAATCATAACTCTATTCTTGAGAATCATGACTATTGAAATTTTCAAGCCTTGTGAAGACTCATTCTCGGGAATCTACTCCTCATTCTTGAGAATCTTTTTAACATACTCAGAATCAGTTTCACATGGAGATGTAAGTAAGTTAATCTTGATTCAAATACTTAAAATCTTTAAAACCTTCTTTCCAATGCAAGAACAATCAGCTCCAAACTCATTATAGTTCATCCGTTATCATCAGTTGAATGGAGATAGTTCTTGATCAGTGTTTTTCCAATGTCCTGAATAGACCGTCAACTTCAAAACATCATATCTCCTTCAATTGATCTTAGTTTTTTTATTTCTTGATGTTTTTGGAAAGGTATTTGAGTTGAGTTTCAAATGGCACCGATTTCAGCTCAATTAAATATGCCGTTTGTGAAATACATTCAAATTACGGAAGCTTGGCCTGGACTGTGACGGTGATTTGTGTTGTAACTTCAAAAATTCATAGCTCACTCATATGGACTCCTTTGGACATGAAATTTTGTCACAAGTACGTTTTGGATGTCTAGTTTCATATGCCACTAGTTTCGTCTCAATCCAATTACTGGTCTGAGAGATATCATCAAATTACCTAAGGTCACCAGAAACAGAGCAGAACAGAGTATTGCTGAAGCACATTGATTCTCGAGAATTGCTATCTGATTCTCGAGAATTGACACTGGATTCTCAAGAATTGAATTCTGATTCTCGAGAATCACTCATGAACAGTACCATTTTCGCATCATACTCAAGAATTACTTGAGGAAGCTTATTTTAACTCCAAATTGAGCCGCTCCAACTTCCATTTGATCACGTAGACTTGAATATTGATATCCTCATGATATTTAACAAGTTCTTCTTTCTTCAAACTCCATTCATGATCATTCTTCATTGTATTAAACTTCACATATCTACATTAAATATAAGAATTAGTTAAAGTAGAAGATAAATGTAGTATGCAAGCTTTTTGCTCTAGATAATGACATCTATATAAGACATCATCAAAACTAATCATATCCAACATGTTTGGGATAGCATCGATGCTAAAAAGTCCATCAGATATCGAAAAAATCCTAACAAAAGTGAAAACCTGATTTTTGTGTATTTGGTGTGGTGTCAACTTTTAGTGGGCTTTTGGTTGTGAAATTGCTTCTTGGCTGAAGCTAATAAGTGAAGCTTCTGATCTTATCAAAGTGACTTTTGAAGTTGCTTCTTAAATGAAGCATCGTCATTATTTTTTATCTTTAACACAAATGAATCGTGTTTGTGATGAAATTAGAAACCAAATTTTAACGGATAGGTTTATTTAAGCACTTTATTGTATTGTATTTTTTTAATGGTAATTATACTATTTTATTTAGCTTTTTAATCCCAAATTATTACATTTTATGCAAAACACACACAGATATATATACACACACATGGGGTTATTGTTTGTCATGTCACTTGACATAAGCTTATGTTAAGTTACCCCAAAACTACGTTGTTTTGGGGTTAAAGGAATTAATGAACTCTCAAAACGACGTAGTTTTGCGGTTATGTAATAAAGGATTTTTTGGTAAAATTCATATAATAAATATAAAATAAAAAATACAAAACACCCTTTATTAATTCTCCTAACTCCCAAAACGACGTAGTTTTAGGGTGATTTGACATAGCCTTATGTCAAATAATATGACAAACGATAAACCCTATATATATATATATATAATTTATGCCATTTTCACCGATTTTTTATTTCAATTATCTTTTCAAAAGTTATGCCAAATAAGTGCCTACGGGGAAAAAGTCACTTCTACGTACTACTATCCTAAACACAAATCACATCAGGAAAAGTTTAATAGAAAAAAAAGCCTATCAGAAAAAGTTCAACAATAAAAAAGTTACTTATATTACTGCTATTCCAAACGGACCAAAAATTGATGTGTGTGATTTGTCCCTTTTTATGTATATTATTTGTGTGCGTGTATATATATGTGTGTATATATATATATAAAGATTATGCAATGTGTTGTTTTATGTTAACCTGCAAGAACTGAATGTAATAATTTGTACCAAACTATCACAATCGAAACCCTCCAAGTGTGTGTGAAGTATAGAAACATTAGTTTCACTGTCTCTTCTTTAAATTGTTCAAAATTAATTTCCATACTCAAACTTATGAACCCACGTTCGTTGATATAAGATCTATTTGGAGAATTTTTTTTAATTTTAAATATAAGATTTATTTTTCATATTTGTTGATTTTTGTGCAATTGGCTTCTATTGATGTTCCATCAACAATAGTCAAGAAAAATAAAGAATGAGAGAATTAAGAAAGATTATAATAGTGTTTTAGAAAATACATGTCATATTAATTAATTTAATTAACTTCATTAACATAATCAAATAAGATAAATATGTCTTATATTAAGGTTTACAAGACTTCAATCAAAAAAGCATAATCATAAGGGAAAAAAATGAAACAATCAAGTTGGTGTTCTTCTCTATCAACATGATACTTTCTTCGGTCCTTTTTATAAAAAAAACATTCTCCTTCTATGGCCCATAATTTAATAAACAAATCAACTTTGTTTGAAAATTTTAAATTAATTTTTTATTTTTACCCTCATTAAATATATATTACTTATTATCTTTTTGCAATAAGTTTTTACAAATATCTCTTATAATACTCTTTTTAAACAAGGATATAAATAGATATAAAGGTATAAAAGTTACATATTTATTGTTTTTAATTAACATTTTAAACCGCGTAATTGTAGTAGTTGTTCCTTATAAAAAGAACACAAGGAAGCAATTATTATATGTATAAACTGAATGGATGAGAAGTAATTAAAGAGTGAGTCTAACTAAATTTAAAGAAATACCACTCTAGTCCTTTTTGTAGGTCTGTTCACGTAATTCTCATCTACTAAAGAAAATTAATTAACTTATTGAACATGTCCTAAATTGATGTATATATTTTTTCAAATCTACTCTCTTTTGTGAATAGTATTCTTAAGTTTCTCTTTTGTCTTTTTCTTTTTCCAGCTTAAATTAATTCTTTTTTTTAAACTAGAATTATAAAAAGGATGCATATATTTCCTCCGGTTCTTATTATAAGGCATCAATTAGGACTTGTATTTGATCTTTTTTATAAGGCATTTGTTTGTTTTCAAAATACATTAATTATTTTTTTAATATATGTCCATAATTAATAAGGATAGTGGGTGAAAGTAATAATTAATATAATATTAGAATTCAAAGTGCAATTAGTTAGTGTAATATTTGAAGTTACTTAAATTGTAGGATAACTTTAGGGATAAGGGTCTTAAATGCCATGGAAGTTTTTGCTCAGGAGCACTGGTAAGACGGAAGTTTTTTTTAGACCAAAAATACCACGAAGTTTTTTCAAAGAGCAATTTTGCCGGAAGTTTTCACTTTCAAGAGCAATTTTGCCCGGAAGTTTTCACTAAGGAACAATTTTGCCCTTTCGTCCCCAAATATTAAATTTGACTATTAAATCGGTCAAAGACCACACATGTTATGTCTTGAAAAAGTCAAACTTGGAGCCAGAGAAGGAGATCCTTGAGATTTTGAGCTCAAGCCGGTCAAAATTTGTGAAGCCGAACTGGTCAAAGGACCGAAAGGTCACCGTCACAAAACCCAAAGGAAGCATCACTTATGATTTAAGCAAATGATTAGTCTATACAAACGTAAATATTATCACTATTAATTTGTTTTCTCGAACCAATTTTTGGAACAATTCATTTCTCATTTTGCGTTTCATTTGCGTTTTGTGATGAGACCTTTTAGTCTCTTTGACCCGCTTCACAAATTATGGCCGCCTTGAGTTCAACATCGAAGGATCTCCTCTCTCGACTCCGTGTTCGACCTTTCAAGGCATGACATGTGTGGTATTTGACTGATTTAATAGTCAAATTTAATATTTGGGGACAGAAGGGCAATATTTTGCTACATTTTGTAAACTTCCGGGGTAAAATTGCTCCTTATGAAAACTTCCGAGGCAAAATTGCTCCTCAGCGAAAACTTCCGTGGCAAAAATGATACTTCCGGGGCAAAATTGATACTTCCTGTGAACTTCCGTGGCATATTTGGTCCAAAAAAAACTTCCGTCTTATCGATGCTCCTGAGCGAAAACTTCCATGGCATTTAAGACCCTTATCCCTTAACTTTATTGACTTTAACTATTTTTATTAGTTTGTGAGAATTATTAATTGATATCTTATAGGGTAAAGGTGCAAAAGTCACACCACCGTTAAAATCTAAAGTGTTAATTTTGGAGTGGGGCCCACACAATTTTTATGAAAATACCAAAATGCCCCTAATTTTTTTTTTAATAAATAAGCCTCAAAACTGCGAGTTACGTCATCGTGCCTCTCCAGGCGATCACTATGTCGCGGCGGCCTAGCCGGTTGATCTCGCCGGTATCATTGACAACTACGACGTAGCCCATCCAGTTGGCGTGGGGGCTCCAGATGCTCCGGAGAGACGCAGATTTCTGGAAGAATTTCGGTAAATTGATGTTGGAAGTGGCGTAGAGATAGCTAGTTATCGCGTAGCTGACGCTGGCCATGTCGATCTTTTGGAAGAAATCGGAAGGGTGGTACTTGTAGGTCCCATAGTACTTAGAATGAGGATCGAAGTCGAAGGAATTGTAGCAAGCTTGAGCGATTTCGCCGTAGCGAATGATTTCTCTGCGAAGATGGGGGTTCATAGGATCTAACAATCCTTCCCAGTTATTACATCCTTGAATTTCTCTCCAGGTTTCATGCAAGGGAGGTACTTCATCTTCTTCAAGGAAATGAAGTTCTTCGTGGTCGTGATCGTGATGATCGTGGTTGTCATGTTCATTCTTCTCTTGGTCTAGTTTTGTGATTAAGCTTGAGATTGACGAAGAGCATTTGATTGGTGAAATTGATAATTTCTGTTTTGAGAGAAGAGGTTTGGTTGGGTTTTTTTGGGAAGATTTGGTTAGGGGAGTTTGATGAGGAAAGAGAAGAAGGAAGGAGGATATGGGGAAAAACCAGAGACGATGGTGATGAAGATGAAGAAGCCATAATCTGAAAGTGATGAGAAAGAGTGGAGACACAAGAAACATCGAATAAAGAAGAAAGTGAGGAACTTTAAAGCATCGAATGAAGATGCATAGGTATTAGTTTTGAGTTTTTTTTCTCCTATTGGGGCATTTTGGTATTTTCATAAAAATTGTATGGGCCCCACCCCAAAATTAACACCTCAAGTTAGATTTTAGGGTAAAGGTGCAAAAATGCATATGTGCTTTGCCCTCAGGAGCGCTCAACACCACGTGCTTTTTTTAGGTGCAAAAGTGACTATATGGTTAGTAAATTGGTACAAAAGTCACACTATCACTAAACGTCTGTTAGTTTCCCTTAACGTGCACTGGATCCCGGTGTAATTTAGTGATTCTTTGACTCGGGAAGACGTGGCGGCATGGGGGAGTTGAAGACTCCATTAACCTGAAACCTGCATTTGCTCTCTCCGAAACTTCTCAACCAAAAACATTTAACAGATCCATGCGAGTGGTTCACGGTCCTCATACCAAATGGAGGCGTTCAGGTGTTGGATGTTGAGGTTGAGGCCACCGGAGATGGTCAAGTTGGCATCCCAGGTGACAGATAACTAGCCGTTGAAGATGTTGAAGTGAGGAACAGAGAGGGAGTCGAGGAAGAGAGTGGGTGGGATGGGGGGCAACGCGAGCGTCTTTGATTACCTGAGATGGTAGGCAACCCCAAGCATGAACAATGCAATCAAGGCCAATCGAAGTGCCATCTCCCATCAACGACATTTGTGGCTATGTTTGTAACCGGATCTTGCCTTCCTCAATGTCTTGAGGAAGAGGCGTGAACTCAACTTTCGAACCCATTTGCTTTTGTTATTGTTGGGATTGATTGTATACCTTAAAGTAGTCGTTGTTATCAGAGATGGGAATGAAATTGTGGGACACACTAGATTGTAATATGGGAAACATAGGATTAAATATAGAACCAATTTTAGTCCTGCGGAGGTTGACAATCTCAAGGGAGATTCCAGCAAGGCGAGGAAAGTGCTTGGGTGGAAGCCCAAGGTGGGATTTGAGAAGTTGGGGAAGATGATGGTGGATGAGGACGTTGAATTGGCCAAGAGGGAGAAGGTGCTTTTTGATGCGGGCTTCTTGGATGCCCAGTAACAACCTTGATCTCTAGTAATGGGAATTCAACCTCTCCTCATATGTCTTTAGACATAAAATTGCTTAGAAGTTCAATCTGTGATAGTTCTTAGACTTTTTAAGATATACAATGCATTTCTTTGAATGAGTCACCATAAATGACAGTTTGATCGGATGAGTGATTTTCTTTTGTGTAAGTTTCTCTTACAGTCATGGATTATCCAAATTTTATCTAATCTTATTTTTCTCAATGTCAGTTCATCCGTTGTTGCAGAAATTAAATTAGCTCTTGTTGTTTTGTTTATTTTTCCATTGGTTCTTGATCTCTAGTGTGTACTCCATCTTCTCTCTGGAACCGTTCATTTTTTCTTGGTACAGCAGGAACAGTATAGTACCTTTTTAACCATATAGATTTACCCATTAACGAGTATTTTGGGATTCGAGGCCACTATTTTCCGAGATGTGGATTCTATATATTCTTGTCAACTGAATTAATGAATTAATCTTCATGAGCAACAAGAAAATGCTTTCACTTGTGCCCGTGAGGTAAAAATGTGATAGCAGCAACCTCAAATGCCACCGCGGTTCGTTATCGAAGAGAGCAAATCTGGGTTTTAGGTTAATGGAGTCTTCAACTCCCCCCACGCCTGTCACGTCTTCCAGAGTCAAAGAATCACTAAAGTACACCGGGATCCAGCTGGCACAGTTAAGGGAAACTAACAGACGTTTAATGATAGTGTGACTTTTGCACCAATTTACTAACCACATAGTTACTTTTGCACCTAAAAAAAGAACGTGGTGTTGAGCGCTCCTGAAGGCAAAACATATGTGTATTTTTGCACCTTTACCCTAGATTTTAATGGTGGTGTGACTTTTGCTCGTAAATTGTAACCACATGTGTATTTTTGCACCCACAAAAAGTATATGGTGCTGGATGCTTCTGAGGGTAAAACACATATGTATTTTTGCACCTTTACCCTATCTTATAATAAGAAGAAGAGGGAGTACAGAAAAACAAGAGGAACATAGACGAAATGTAATATTTTTTGTCAGTGAATGATTCAAGCAGCTTTAATTTGTCTCTTCAACCAATTGTGTGACCCGCGTGCGGTAGTGAAACACATGGGTATATGCGCCTGCTTCTTTTTTCAGGGCACGCAAATATTCTGATATATATATTCAGGGCGGACCTGGGAATTTATGGGAGGGAGCACCATTGGGGGGATGTGGGGGTTCAAGGGCAACGCCCGAAATTTTTTTTTTTACAAGTAAAGCTTTAAATTTTTTTAAAAAATAAAACAATTTAAAGGGAAAAATAAGACTAAGATCGTTAAAAATAAGAAGGTTTGACACTATATATTTTAATAACAAAATTATATTACAATAAAAACAATTACAACGTCATCCTTCTAGGCCTTATTTTTTGGAATTCCATTATAATCGCTTTATTATCAATACTATCAAATATATCTTTTTCAAAATGAGATATATAGGCAGAACATGAAGAGCACCACCACTCACTATACAAGTCAAACCCCAAGCAGCATAATTGGAATGATAAAATTTGAAAGTCCTTAAGAAAAGTATAATTTAATAAAAGGGTAATCACACATAGTAGACGCTATGAAAATTCAATATGAAACAGCTTGCACAACGTTGATGACAACTATAATATCTAATAAAAAGTATCAACTCATCAAGTGTCTCCGAGTGCGTGGATTAGTAACAATTCAGGTGGTTATCAAGAGTACTTTAGGAATTACATCCTCTAGGGACAAGGAAACAAGTAACAATCAGTTTTACTACATAGGTATTCTTTATATAAGAGCTAAAAGCATAGATAACGATAAATAAAGTTGAGACATCTATAATATTATGAAGTAACAAAAATTTGAATAGTCTGATCTGAATATTTTCTCACCCCCACGCGATATTATGGCCACCAGAAAGTATCACATGATAGAAAGGCTTTTTTTATTAAAAAAAATTAAATTTATTTATTAAAAAAAAAGAGGAAATTTTAGGGGGGGCACGTGCCCCGCTTCCTTATTACCTGCGTCCGCCTCTGTATATATTAGAAAAATCTCGCCAAGTTCGCTCTTTAATTCCATTTTGTAACTATGAAGATTTCTAGACAGTGAATGCAAGGTGGTGGAGTACTTCATTAGCTATAGATAACTTGTAAAGCAAAGAGAAAAATTAATAGAAAGAATCGCACGGCATAACTATAGAATGAATCTTTCCCAACACGTAGGAATTAGAAGCTGCTCTGTTTGCGTCATCCTCTCGTTTCTTCTGTGCATTATACTTTTCTCTAGAATTAGAAGTATTCTATATCTGTCTCTCTTATCCGCACCGGCCACTTGCGAGAGGCAAAATGCTTTCTGCTTTTAATGATTCTTCTGATGATCTCATGAACACGAAAGGTATCTATCTATTGTGTACTCCTATATCATAAAACGAGGGGTCAGATTTAATTTATGGCTTTTTTGCTACCCTTTATTTCTTTTGACCTTCATTCAAATTAACGCTGTCCCCACGTATTTATCTTTTTCCCCTAGTAAGCTAATCAAGAAATCTGGCATTCATTCTTTTTGTTAACTTGTTGTGAATTGAAGGGCAGAGTTTGGTATAAAATGACATAACCCTGAATGAGGAACCAAGTGGGTGAACAACATTGTGGTCATCATCATATAATTCATCATTGTCATCAAAACCCGAACAAATGGAGATAGCTACGAATGATGATTTTTCCTCTTCTGATGATTTTTCACTGTCGGAGGATGAAGAGGAAAAAACTAATGAATTATCACAGTCCACATCCAAAGGTGACTGGAAGAAGGTGGTTGAGTTATATAAAACAAAAAAAATGGCTTCAGAGAAGTGTGATCAATAGCTCAGGAGACACAGCACTGCACATGGCCATCAGTGACGACAAAGAAGATGTTGTGGAGAAGCTTGTAGGGTCAATCGTCGACAAACACAACAAGAAAGCTCTGAAAATGCAGAACAACAAAGGCGAAACCCCTCTGCATCGCGTAGCCACAAGGGAGTCGGTGAAAATGTGCGAGTGTATCGTAAAAGCAGGACAACGCATGGGCCTGCATTTGCTCAGTATCACTAACAAATGGGGCGAGACGCCCATCTTCACGGTGGGTCTTTACGACCGTAAACCTTCCTTCATCTTCCTCCACGATGCTGCATACGGACCAGACACAGAAGAACCGTTTGAGTTTCTTAGAAGAATCGATGGTCCTGGAGATACTGCCCTTCACTCTGCCATTAGGAGGGAGCATTTTGGTGAGCATATCTCATCATTCGTCTAGGTTTCTTTGTGTTGTACCATTAATACATAGACATACAAACATATATGCAGATTTGGCATTCCACATGATCAAATTGTGCCCAGATCTAGTGGGCAAATCCAATGAGAAGGGAATGACTCCTCTTGATGTCCTTGCCAGCAAGCCTTCTGCCTTCAGAAGTGGCCTGCGGCTCTCCTGGTGGAAGCAAATCATATACTACTGTAAGTAATAATATTTGTAATTAAAGCGTCATTTGTGTGTGTAGCTAGTATTCATTCCAGGAAAAAAAAAAAAATGTTTCAATTATTAATATAAGATATATTTAACTAATTTGATTAGATTAAATTAATTGATGTGACGTATATTATTTTTTAAAACAACCTATCATTCTCTTTAATTCTTTTGTTTCTTCTATATTTTGATTATTGTTGAAGGAGATCAATACAATACAGAGAAATTAGGAAAATATTGATAAATATAAAAAGTATATTTTATATTTAGGACTGTAATCAATTCTTTAAATATATTTTATATTAAAAAACATCAAAATAACATAAAATTAATTGTCGGCGTTAGCCAAGGCTGCATGTGTTGCTATAATTTAGAGTTGGGGATCGTGGCCAGGCCCTACATATGGGCTGAGATAAGAAAAACATCTATTTTTCAAAGTTCCGCCCGATAAGATTCAGGGCCGGACCTACAAGTAATTCTGGAATTACTATTCCAAATTTTAATTATTATTTTTTTGGGTTTTTTCCAAAGAAATATAATTAGTAAATTGCAACCATTAAAATTTAATCTATCAAATAAATATTATCAACATTAATATTTAAACAATACAAATCATCCAACAAATAAACACATTCATTAATTCGTAATAAAAAAACAAATCATTGTCTACAATTGTCTCACATAAAACGTAAGAAGCATTAAATTAAGCAACATTAAATAACTCACATAAAATATAAAAGCATATCATTATCATTGTCAATTGTCACATTCTTCATCACTATCATCAATTTCATAGATATTTGACGCTTCACTTTCGCCAGAAGGCGCGTGCTTCACTATTTGACTAATTTTTTTTTTAAAAATGAAAATGCTATAGTAACAGACCTAATGGGCGCCGATTAAGCCCAAGGCCTACAGGTCGGCCTGCAGGACCAATTTCAAATCTCAAGGATATTTTTCAAGTCGAACCCTACGGCGACCAGGGCCTAAACGGACCCGACCCGATTTTCCGGCTCTACTATAATTAATAACTTTAGCGTTTCTACGAGACAATTATTTTTTTTTTTTTTTTTTGAGGAAAGGTATCTGTGTGGATAAGCTGAAATATGATAAGGGATGTACATTCACTTCGAGAACGTCATCTACGAAACAGGAAGACAAGTGTCCGGCGCCGGAGAACTACCTGACATGTTATCAGTTCCTTTGGGGTGCCTACTCTAGTAATATACACTTCCTCCAATCCTATAAATATAACATTCAGTTACCTTCAGTTAACTTTTTTAAAGATATTAAGGAAATTAATTAAATTACTCTAAAGTACATATATATTTTTTTTTCACTAAACTAATGTCTCGATTTATAATCTGATATATAATTTAATCATACACAATATATATGTAACTTATTTAGCTTTCTTAATCTCTAAAAAAAGTCAATTAAGACTTATATTTATGACAAAAGCTAGCATATTCAAATTATTGAATGCAACAACTCAAGATTCCTCTTAGCAATTTATGTTTTCAAATTTATGACAGTTGTGAAGAAAATTAAAGAGTATTGGTCGAGACAGGCCAAATCATCAGGCGGGGAATTAGGAGGTAAAAGCCAAACAAATTCATACTCCTCCATGGATAGGATCTTTGACTTAAAAAGTTATACTTTGACTTCTGATCATGCATTCTTGATCTGTTATGCTGCGCAGGAAAGAAGAAAGGAGAGGATCTAGAGGCCCCAAATAACTCCTATGCTGTGGCATGTGGGAGCGGTACTCATTTTGTATGAATTGAATTATTTGACGTTGCGTTAACAAAATAATGGGAACATGAATGGAGCGGTTATCGAGAAAGTCGGACCAAGCCCAAGTAAAGGCCGCTATCACTATAAAGTGCGGGAGTGGGGGGGCATACCGGGTTATCGAAAGTCGGATCAAGGGCATACCTAGGTGAACACATTCATTCTCCTACTATTTACATACTGTCCCACTGTGCACACACCCCACTCCTCTGACGGCATTCCGTCTTCGTGTAGCACGGTGATCATCTTGTTCATTGTTATCTCCTCAATAGATAGCAGTGGATAAGCCTCTTGGGTACAACCTTTAAACCCATCAGATCCAATACTGACCATTAACCAGCCCCAAGGGGTTGGACATTTGTGTTCCATATCAAAACATTGGCGCCGATCATGGGGAACGAGTAAACTTCAAATCCCAAACCACAAAGCTACGAGCTTTACCATTGCAAATGGTGAACACCAGAGGACGCAGTACGACAACTCGGCAAGGCCAATTGCCAGAGGAACAGCCAGAACAACAGCCTAATGGACAAACGTCTCGACGGGAGGGTCCGGTGAATCCAGACGCAGAACATGTCGAGGTAGAAACTGAAACTGAGACATCGGACACGGCAAATTCTCCTCCCTCTGAGAATGTCGTTATCCAGCAAGTTGGTATCCAGGCTATCCCAAATAATCAGACGTCAGAATTTCAAGTGGCCGATCCCGACATTCGCATACTGCAAACCACCCTAGGTTCCGTGATGGACCGAATGGACAAGATGGAAACGCGCAATCATCTACAAAGGGAGGAAGATGTCCGACTTATGAGAGAAGAGATGAACCGTCGCAATGACGAATGGAAGAAACTATTCGAATGCCATGTCGGACGTGCCGAAAATCATAATGGAAATACAGGAAAAGATGCCGTGGACCCGAGCCAAAATGACATTCCGACATCCCAAAATGCCCGGACGTCGCAGACAGACCATGGGGAAGACACTACGCCCGAGGTGAGAAATGATGCACGAGAATTGAGAAGCAAGAAAAGACAAGACCGGATAATGGCCACTCACGGTGGCACGAACAACGCCGGACGAAACCGGGCGTTGGTCGGGACGACGAGACAAGAAAAAGAATCGGTCAAGGACCCAAACCTTTCTAAAAAAGATGCTGCATCGCCATCACCGGAATCAAGCTCGGATGATGAAGAGAGAGTCGCGACTCCTTTTACGGACAAAATAATGGCCGCAGCTTATCCAAAAGGCTTGGACACGAAAGATTTCCTGAAGTATGATGGAAGCCAAGATCCACAGGTGCACGTGGGCAATTTCAAAATGGAAATCATGGTGAAGGGTTATACTGGGCCCGTGGTACCACGGTTGTTCGCGGGAACGTTGCGAGGAGCGGCTCAAATCTGGTTCAATACCTTACTAGAAAATTCGATCCCGGACTTGAAGGATTTGGAGAAGAAATTCTTGCTTAACTTCGCCATAAGCAGGAAGCAACCAAAAACTGAGTTCCAGTTAGATCAGGTGAAGCAATCACCCGGGGAAACTTTGCAGAAGTATCTGGAACGCTTTAAAGACACGGCTTTACAAGTCCGGGGTTAAAGGAGGACGTACATTTACATTGCGTCATAGCAGGCCTGAACAAATCCTCGCGTTTGAAGAAGTCGGTCGTGAAGCGTCGTCCTAAAACACTAGCGGAGTTTCGAGACCGATCCAAGACATATATAGAGTTGGAGCATATGGATATTATGAGCCATGTACCACGGGACAGAGCAAGGAGTCCACCTTCCCAAAGTAAGGAGCAGTTCGGATGAACGACAAGACTCTCGAGGACGTGGAAGGGATAACAAGACTCGCGGAGGAAGAGCAGAAGGAAGGTATGACCGATATGCCCCATTGAAGGTGTCTCAAGCACAAGTCTGGAAGGAAGTCTCCATGACCGAGATGAAAAAAGTAGAACGACCACGTCCACTGCGGAACGAGGGCACCTTGGATAAATCTCGATACTGTGAATTCCATGATCAACACGGGCACACGACGGACGTTTGTTGGGACCTGAGAGACGCAATCGAGAAATTCATTCGAGAAGGGAAACTCCGCC
Source organism: Acacia acuminata (assembly GCA_019022655.1). NCBI lineage: Eukaryota > Viridiplantae > Streptophyta > Magnoliopsida > Fabales > Fabaceae > Acacia > Acacia acuminata. The sequence goes on from JAFJYI010000446.1 coordinate 128,809, forward strand.
GGTATGTAATCCAAACCCAAGGGCGACATAACAAACGCCAAGGAGACCGAAGTAGAAGCCTACCCGCCGAGAAGAAGAGGCGAGAGCAGAAAAAGGTGGGACGAGGAACTGATGATGAGTTTCCTGATTCAAAATATGACTGCAATGGGATTGTTGGAGGCTTTGGCGGAGGAGGAGATTCCGTGAGTCAGCGAAAGAAATACTTGAAGGAGGTCCTCTCGGTAACTGACCGTCCGAGGTTTAAGAAAGAATCCACAAAACCGGGCTTACCAATACTCGGATTTTCTGAAGAAGAGTTAGATGATGTGATGCCGGGGCATCATGACGGACTCGTCATAACCGGGATAGTTGAAAATTGCCGAGTCAAGAAGATTTTTATGGACAATGGAAGCGCGGTGGACATAATTCTCTGGGATGCGTTCAAACGCATGCGGTTTGATTCGGAGGACTTGAAACCATGTAAGACCACCTTAACAGGTTTCAATGGAGAGGACACCCGTCCAAAGGGATATGTCGACCTCAAATTAACGTTGGGCACGAAGGAAGCATTCAAGTCGGAAGTGGTTCGTTTTGTTGTGGCCGACTTTCCCTCTCCATATAACATTATCCTTGGTCGGCCAACCATCCATGACTGGAACATGCTGGTATCTTCCAATCACCAGAAGTTGAAATTCATAGACAGGAAGAATCAAATCGTTACCGTCAAGGGCGATCAAAGAGATTCTCGGCAATGTTATTTTGAAGCATTCAAGGAGAGTAAAACCTCGAAGATGGGGCGCTCCAAGGAATGCGAAGTGAAGACGGATAACAAATCTATCCACGTAGTCGAGTTAGACCTGAGGGAAGAAGACAAAATGCAAAGGGCCGAACCAAATGAAGAAGTGGAAGATTTTGTCTTGGGAACTGAGCCAGAACAAACTACCAAAGTCGGAAAGATGTTGGATCCTGAGATTCGAGCGAAGTTGGAAAGATTTTTATGGGAGAACAAAGATGTTTTTGCATGGGCGCCATTTGAAATTTCGGGGATAGACCCCAAGTTTTGTTGCCACAAGTTGGCGATCCACCCGGGTTCAACCCCGGTTGCCCAAAAGAAGAGGAAGCAAGGGTTGGACCGAGGTAAAGCCTTGGAAGCACATGTCAAGGAATTGATCGCGGCTAGATTCATTAGGGAGGTACAATATACGACGTGGTTGTCCAACGTGGTCATGGTTAAAAAGCCGAACGGCAAATGACGCGTATGTACGGATTACAAAGACTTGAACAAGGTATGTCCGAAGGATGCATTCCCCATGCCCAACATCGACCAGTTGGTTGACCAGTCTTCTGGTTTCCAACTTTTATCGTTCATGGATGCATACTCGGGATACAATCAGATTGCCATGCATCCCGATGACCAAGAAAAGACAGCCTTTATCACGGACAATGCAAATTATTGCTACAACGTAATGCCATTCGGCCTCAAGAATGCCGGGTCGACTTATCAGAGAATGATGACCAAGGTCTTTGCGGATCAGCTGGGAAAAAATGTGGAGGTGTATATCGACGATATGATAGTAAAATCCAAGGAGCAAGGCGATCACGTTCACGATCTGCAACAAACATTTGAAAAGTTGCGAACGCATCAAATTCGACTAAACCCGGTGAAATGTGCTTTTGGAGTACCGTTTGGCAAATTCCTGGGTTTCTTATTAACTAACCGAGGCATTGAGGCTAACCCGGAAAAATGTAAGGCCGTGTTGGAAATGAAGGCCCCGGCCAACAAGAAAGAAGTGCAACAATTGACCGGACGATTGGCGGCTTTAACAAGGTTCTTACCGAGGTTAGCGGAGAAGTCACTCCCATTTTTTAAACTTTTGAAGAAGGAAGCCCAGGGAGGATGGAACTCAGAATGTGAAGAGGCATTTACCAGAATAAAATAGCGCTTGGCATCCCCGCCGATATTATCCAGACCAGAACCCGGAGAAAACTTGATTCTGTACTTATCGGTCGGTGAAGAGGTTGTAAGTGCAGTCTTAGTTCGAGAAACGAACGAAGGGCAAAAACTGGTATACTTTGTGAGCCGGGCTTTGCATCCGAGTTGAGATATCAGAAGCTAGAGAAGATGGCTTTTGCGCTGCTAATGGCGGCGAGACAACTTCGTCATTATTTCCATGGTCATTCAATCATCGTGAGGATGAATCAGCCCATACGACAAGTTTTGCATAAACCGGACTTAGCCGACAAGATGATAAGTTGGGCAATCGAATTATCCGAGTTTGATATAACATATGAAGCCCGATAGGCAATTAAGTCACAAGCTCTGGCCGATTTCTTAATGGAGCTAACCTCATCACAAGCGGAGAAAGGAGAGACAGAACCATGGAAAGTGTTTGTAGACGGCTCGTCGAATCTAAAGGGAAGCGGTGCAGGGGTCATTGTGGAGAGCCCCGAAGGTGTTGCGATGGAATTTTCTCTCCGACTGGAGTTCCCAACGTCAAATAATCAGGCCGAGTACGAGGCCCTTATTGCCGGCTTATTGCAAGCAAAGGAAAATGGAGCTCAACAAGTGCACGTGTCCATGGACTCCCAGTTGGTCGCTTCTCAGATCCAGGGGACCTATCAAGCAAAGGGGCCGTTATTGGCCAAATACTTGGCGAAGGTTAAAGACATTATGGCAAGTTTTGACGAGGTGACAGTCGCGCACATTCCTCGGGCAGAAAATACGAGAGCCGACATTCTCTCCAAACTAGCAAGCACGAAGTGCCCGGGAAATCTCCGCACTATTGTCCAGCAGAATCTACCATAACCAAGTTGCGTAATTCTTATATTGGATTCGAGTGATTGGCAAAAGCCCATTGCCGACTATCTAGAGCGGGGAATCACCCGGAGGATGCTGCCGAGTCCAGGAATCTAGTCAGAACATCGGCCGCCTATGTAATGGTGGACGATCAATTATACCGTAAAGGCACGCATTCTCCCATGGCAAAATGCCTCAACAAAGATCAGGCCCAATACGTCTTGGCAGAAGTCCATGAAGGTATAAATGGACAACACATGGGGGCAAAGGCGTTGGCCCGGAAAGCAGTACGGGCAGGATACTATTGGCCTACCATGGCGCAAGATGCTAAAGACCATGTTCAGAGGTGCGACAGTTGTCAAAAACACGGCAAGATAATGTGGATCCCGCCGACCGACTTGACACAAATCACGGCTCCGTGGCCATTCTACAAATGGGGCATGGATTTGTTGGGACCGTTTAAAGCAGCACAAGGACAGTTGAAGTGGTTGATCGTCGCAGTCGATTATTTTACCAAATGGATCGAAGCCGAACCTCTGGCAACAATTACCTCGGCAAGAGTGCAGAAATTCCTCCAAAGAAACATAATTTCCCGATTTGGAATCCCGGCCGAAATAGTCACCGACAACGGAACGCAATTCATAGATAAAAGCTTCCAGAAAATGGTGTCCGACCTTCATATAAGGCATCATTTTGCTTCCATGGAGCACCCGCAATCCAATGGACAAGCCGAGGTAGCAAACAAGGTTATTGTCAACGGGCTTAAGAAGCGAATGGAAAAGGAACGGGAGAGTTGGGTGGAGCACCTATATGCAGTATTGTGGGGATATAGGACCACAGTGCAAACATCCACGGGAGAGACTCCCTTCAGGCTAACGTATGGATGTGAAGCGATGATTCCAGTTGAAATCGGCGAGCCTTCATGGAGAAAATTGAGAACTTCGCAGGAAGGGCAGAAAAATGACCAGGCTATCGCGGTAGAGTTGGATCTGATTGACGAGGTTAGAGCCACGGCTCATTTTCGAGATTTGGCCACAAAGCAACTCATTGTTGCTCGGTACAATAGGGCAGTTAACCCGCGATCATTTAAAAAAGATGACTTGGTGCTGCGAAGGGCCGATATTGGCAACAAGAATGCCCGAGATGGGAAGCTCGCGGCAAATTGGGAAGGTCCTTACCGCATCCGAGATGAACTCGGAAAGGGAGCCTACCTATTGGAATCACTGAAAGGGGAAGCAATTAAGAGAACCTGGAATGCGGACAAACTTAAGGCTTACTATAGCTGAGAAGTCAAGTTTATGAAATTCATTGTTTTATTTTATTGAATATTTTCGGCAATTCCTTTTATTAACTTTACTTTCAGGCAACTCGGACGTGAATGTATGTCAACTCCTACGGGAGTCATTTGATGTTATGCCGCGTATTGAATGAATGAAAAAGCAGGGTCGTAGAACCCGTCTTTCGCAATTTGCTCATAAGGATGGTCGGGCATAAAGAAACATGTATGAATCAAAGTTCGAAACTCGTTCATAAATCATGTAGAGGAAAAAGCTGCCGAGTATGAATCTAAGTGGAGCTCACACCAAAAGGATCATATGGCGGCAAAGCAATCAGTTAATAAGACTGGCGAGAACTCGGATCACTTAATTCATGTTTATCATATCGTAACAATGGCCAAAATAGACATGCACGAATCAAGGCAAACGCCCGCGTTCGTGAATCATGTAGCGGCATAGCCGCCGAATTCAATATTATGTGCACTTAAATGCCGAGTCTGCATAAAGCGGCCGGCTGGAAAGGAGTGTTTCTCTGACCTTGATCACGTCAGATACGAAACCTTCAATTTTAAAGACGCTAAATAACAAAATAAGCGCAAATAAGTCAAGTCGTTGGTTCAACCGGGTCAATGTACATTCACAAAGAAAAGCCCTATTTGGGCTAAGCAGTGTTCACAAAAAGAGATACAAAAGCTACAAAAACTAGGAGAAAAATGCTAGAACCACCTTGGGATTGGGAACATCAACAGCTGAGGAAGGAGCCGGGATAAACTTCCCGTCTTCAACGTAAGCGTTCATGTGCACTCCTTCCAAGTTTAAGGCGATCGAGGGGTTCCGGAACTGAACTTGCTCTAAAGCATTCTCGAAGGAATCTTTAACACCGGCTTTCAATTTGGAGATATCAACTTGAGCAGTGGCAAGGGCTTGCTTGTGAGAATGAAGCTCCGTCTCCAATTCCGCAATTAAGCTCTTGTGTTGGGCGATAGACTCCACGTCGTTCTCATGAATTTGCAGCCTTCGGGTAATCTCGGACTCGGCCTGGTGCAGTTTGTCACGAACCGTGACAAGCTCATCAGAAAGGCTCTCCTTCTCGGCCTTCGCCACTTGCAGGTCTTCCCGGGCTTGGGTTAATGACTCATCCGCCTTTTTCTTCTCGGCCTCGAGAAAGTCCAAATCTTGTTCATTAAGGCCGACTTTCTCCTTGAGGTGCGCCACGAGTTGACATAAACCGGCGTTCTTCAAATTGACGTGCTCCATCTCCTTCAGCTCTTTCATCTCTAAATCCGACAAGGTCTGATTGTCAAACCAATGCTCGGGCGGACGAATAGCCTTGCGAAAGTTGTTGGATACTTTATTCTCCCAGAAATAAGAAGTAGGAAGTCGGACCATGGGGCGGGAGCCAGATGCTAAAGGCTCAGCTTCTCGAAGCTCCGGATCTTGAACTGGAGGAGACGGTATGGGAATAGCCTCATCTGTTGGAGAGGCGGTAGTCTTCTTCTTTGATGTCTTAGCCCTCTTGGCGGCGGCTCGCCGGGCGGGCTCCTCGTTGGGAACCGTTCATTTTTCGCCCATAGCCAAAGGGCGAGCTTGAGGAATAGTCACGTCGAGATACTCGGGCCTTTTACCCATCGATCCACCTGTAAAGCACAATCCAGGAGTCAAATTTGGAGATAAAAAAAAACGGAGAGGGGGAGACCCTACGGGCACCTATAGGGTGTAATGTAATCGGCAGAGTCCACCAAGCTGTTTTTCTTGGTTAATGCAATAAGGGCACCTATGGTTTCCTTCTCGGCAACGGAAAGTTGAGCATTGCCAGGCAAAAAATCTTTGGCTTGGAATTTATGATGCCCCTCGGACCAGTGTAAAGGGAAACGCTCTCCAAGTTCCCCGGATTGCCGAGTTTGAAGGAACCAAGGTGTATACCCGGGTTTAGCAACGACTTTAAAGTAAGAAGTCTTAAAGCCTTTCCAGGAATCTTTGAAAGGCTTAAGAAACTTGCGGCCGTGAGAAGCTCGAAGTGATGTCCAGCAATACCATTTCTTTTCCCCCTCCGTGGTGGTTTTAATATCTAACGGAGTAAAAAAGCTACAAAAGACGGGGACGGAACACTCGAGTTTGTGCTTGTGATAGTACTTTTCAAAAGCCACGGCAGCGGCCCAACCATTGGGGTGTAATTGAGAAGGAGCAAGGTGTAAATGGCGGAGTAGACACATTTGAAAGTCGGAGAACGGAAATTCTACGCCGAGGTAAGTGATCAAGTCCTTGTAAAAATAAAAGAAATGGCAGTCCTTATCGTTTGATCGACCGGAAGCCACGGACTTGTTCGCTGGGGGCAAGCACACGTCATACCCCTCTCCACCTCGGATTGTACGCGAAAGCACGTTCCCCGACATTTTATTCTTGACGTTAATTACAGTGTTGCTAACAGCATATTCCTTGATGGGAGGCATTCGTGAAGATCCTCCAAAAGGGATGGACTCTCCGGTCTCAGATTGATTGGTTTGGTGTGAAGACATAGACCTAGAATAAAAAACAAAAGGCCAAGGTCAGAACTATGAAGTATACCTGACGGTACAGGAATTTCAAGACGAGTTTCAACAAGCAATGGATCGCGGGAAGTCCGTAACGCAATAGCCGAGGTACTCTGCAGTCTATTGCAGCGGCATTTGTCCAAAAGCAACTCGGCTTCTCTATCATGGCCAAGACGGGCGAGCTCAATCGCCTTGTGAGTACATTCCTCGCAAGGACCAGAATCGTCAGCAGTTGGAGCCGGGGCAACAACCTCGGGAGCTGGGGGAGAAGCTGACAATCTCGGTGAAGGAGAATCAGGAGGTCCGACATCGGGTGAAAGAGGAGCTCGGATATTTTCCCTACCTCCACTTCCCCGAGATGGGCAAAGCAAGTCTTCCATCTTTTCTTCTTCGGTGGGAAGGATGGACCATAGCCAGAGTTTAGTTCGGTCGGGTACACGTGCAAGTATTTCTCTATCTTCTTCTGGGATAGGCCTACCATACATATCTACTGGCGGGGGTTCTGGATCCATCTTAGGAACAAGTCATACAACATGTTAAAAATGCAAACAAAGCCATAATATCAAACCTAGGTTGCCCAGATGGTGAAGAACACAGTAAAGCAAATGCAGAATAGCCAACCACAAAACAGTGAGAAAGTAAAGGCCAGAATAAACGTGAAAGAAAGCAGGTGTTGCAACAACTCAGACAGACAGTTCACAATGGCATTCAACATTTTTCATTCGGAGAGGAATTCACGAGAGTCATCACAGTCGTTCAACACCCAGTCCAAACAGTGTAGATCAAGAATTACCCAAAATGCAGAACAATAAAAGGTGGGAATAACAACATACATGTATCAATCGGATTGAAACCAGGAAAAAGAACAAGAACAACCAACAAAGAATAACCCAGAAGCTTGATGAATACCTGGGAGCGAGAGAGCAGCGAGAAAACAGAGAAACAAGTTTTGAGGAGAGAAAGAGCTCTGATACGTTTCTTCACAGGTATGAGGACGGGGTAAAGTGACGATGAAAAAACGTGGAGAGGTATTTATAGGAAGGCTAGGGATGCAACGTTTGGAAGCCGAGTCATCTCATCGTTTACGAGGAGATCATAATAAACCCTAAAGCAATTATGGCGATGTGACATAGGGCATTAATGGGCGCGGTAATCGAAGGCGCTCTTGAAGGCGCGTGACTTCAAAATCGGAAATGGCGGTTATACGCTGCGACGCGGGCAAACGAAAAGACACCCAGCTAGGCGAATGGTCATACCCGCAGATATGTCGGCACTTTTACTTGACACCCCGGATAGGATGTCAAAACGCATGCTAGCCGAGATAACTTGACAAACTCGGATTGACATCCCAAAGTGACGGTACCAAGACGCTTTAAACAAAATGTGTCGAGAAGGGTCCATGGAAAATACGAGCTTGGAAAGTCGAGGTCTTATACTAGAGTAAACTCGGTAGTTTGGAAATCCGAGCAGCCGACTTTGGGGACAACTATTGTGGACCTCAGAAATGGGCCAGACCAGGTCAAGCCCAAGTAAAGGCCAGTTATCCCACGACCACACCCACTACCACGGTAGTACAGGGAGTGGGGGCACAGAACGTGCTATAATGGGAACGGGTTATCGAGAAAGTCGGACCAACCCGGCTTCACTATAAATAGGGGCATACCCCGGTGAATGGTACACACATTCATTCTCCCACTATTTACATATTGTCCCACTGTGCACACACCCCACTCCTCCGACGCATTCCGTCTTCGTAGCACGGTGATCATCTTGTTCATTGTTATCTCCTCAATAGATAGCAGTGGATAAGCCTCTTGGGTACAACCTTTAAACCCATCAGATCCAATACTGACCATAAACCAGCCCTAAGGGGTTGGACATTTGTGTTCCATATCGGAACAGAAGGCACTCATGGAAAAGTATCATACAACACACATTACTGCAGGAAGAGATCCGCGCGGAACAGGAAAGGTATTTGATACTAACTGGTATTAGAAAGATTTTGAAAAAAAATATTTCAGGATACTGACTGGTATTAAAAGGATACTTCAGGATACTAATTGATACTAAAAAAATATTTCATGATCTTAAAAAATTATATTAGGATCTTGAAAAAATATTTTACGATGCAAAAGGCCGGCACTAAAAATATATTTTAGGATATTTTTTCAAGATCGTAAAATAATTTTTCAAAATCATGAAGTATTTTTTTCAATAAGATCCTCAAGATCTTTTTTAGTATCAAGATCTTTAAAATATTTTTTCAAAATCCTAAAATAATTTTTCAAGATCATGAAGTATGAAAGTATCTTTTCAAGATCTTTTTTAACCTATGAGTACCATGAAATATTAATAAAAAAAAAAAGATCAGTGGCACTTTGTTTGGCCCCAAAACGGCGCCACTTTATAGAAGTGGACGCAGTGGACACTAAAGGAAGAGGACCCTAGCTGCGTCCACTATATATTTGCTATGTTAATTAATCAAACACAAACATTTACATTTAGAGTTCGTTTGTTTCTGTTTCTATTTTTTATTGTTTTAAAATCAATTTTTTAAAATTATTTTTAAAAACAAGTTTTTAAAACAAACAAAAAAATCTGTTTTGGATAGTTGTTTGAAAAAACCTATTTTTGAAATGACGTGGTAACGGTTGTTGCTGATGATGATGTGGCGGTGGTTTGCGATGTGGTATCCACGATGGATATATTGTGGCTGTACAAAAATAATAAATGGAAAAATAAAGCAAGAAAACACCAAAAAATTATTTTGGTTTTTAGTTTTTAAAAACAACTTATTGAAAACAGTTTTCTAAAACAATTTTTTTTGTTTTCTTTTTAGAAGAAAAAAAAAGAATCACACAAGCCCTTAATTTACAGTCGGTGACTGATGGTATTGATGGATGTGAATATTTATGTTTTTTTTATTAAAAAAAACAACTTACTGAAAACACTTTTCTATATATATATATATATTTAAAAACAGAATCAAATAAGCCCTTACTTTGTCGTTGTGATAGTATCAATGGATTTGAATATGAGCAGGTTATAAGACAGTTGGTGTGGTTCTACGGTGACCTTTTAAAATTTGTTAGTATATATATATATATATATTTATTATATAATATTTTATTTTGCCAATAATTTGACCCCAACTAATCTCTAATATATATTCTCTAAAAGGACAATGTTTGGTTCACTACTCATTGAGATGTGAGAGGAACGTAAAATTCTTGTTTGAGATACCTACTGAAAAGGTTAGTATCATCTTATATCTTGTTTTGATTTATAATTGTCTATTATTATTTATTTGTATTTTCAGTGTTATGTGATACTATTTAGTTAATAGTTCAATATGTTTATTTTTTTGTCTCGGCTAAAAATATTTTCTAGTTCCCCAACAGCATTAATGGTGGGGACACAGATAAGGAGCCTGAAGAAACACATACACCCTTGTTGGTGGCAGCCCAGAAGGGTGTAATTGAAGTGGTCAACGAAATCCTAAGCCAGTTACCGGTGACCATCTACGAAACCACATCAAAAGACAAAAATATATTGCAGGTAGCAGTGGAGAACAGACAACCCAGTGTTATTGAGCCAGTTCAAAAACAAGTAAACAAAGAATCAAAGCTTAATCTTTGGGGTGACCTCAATAAATCAGTGGATACTGATGAAAATACTATATTGCACTTAGCAGCCAAGTACGATGAATCTAAGACTCATCCTTGGCAGATTGATGGCACTGCCGTGCACATGCAATGGGAAATCAAGTGGTATGAGGTAAATAATTATATTACTAACCACATCGATCATAAAAAATACAGTTATTTAGCCACGGAATTCTGTCGTTAATGACTTAACAACCCGATGATTTTAAGAAAATTCCGGTAAAGCTTTTTCTGGCCTTGAGTTCATTGTTCGTGTCCATTATATCAATGTTTACCTATTTCTGCGCGGCGCATTCCTTTGTGCTTGAGGACAAGTTCAAGACATCAGTGCTCCCTCTTTATGTTATAGTTTGTCTTCCTGTTTCCTTCACAATTGTGGAGTTTCCACTCTACATGGATCTTTTAAAAGGCATTTTTATGAACGTTCCGAGACGTATTTAGAAGGGGCATATAGTAGTGGTGCTGATCCTCTTGTATAATTCCTAGATCGCCTCCAATTATTATTAGTTTGATAATATATTTAAACCTCGCTACATTTTCTGATCTTACGTGACTGCTGATTCGCCCTTAAATATTTGACTTTGTGATATTCTAGTTCTAAAAATATTGCACCTACGACAATGCTATTGCACATGTTTGACAATATTAAACTAGAACATAAGAGAAACTCGCATTTTTCTGATCAAGTTTTAAACACATAAAAAATCATTTACTTCTTTGGACTCTTTATAATATGAAAACCTATCAAAATTTCATATAAAAAAGTTGAGGTTTTGCGAAATTTCGACAAAGTCTTCCTAATAAGTTAGGCCTTTTGAAAACCTTGCAATAGCACAACAACCCACGTATAGAATATGGAGCGGCCTAGCTACACAACAATATCTTCAATATTTTTTATTCACAACACGAATTTTGATTCCTGGGGTTGAGATGAAAATATGCAATAACACGTGAGAAAGCTAAAAACCTGAGAGATGAAGAGATGATCAAAATGCGAAAATACATGGTCATATCGAATATTAGGTACTCGTATGTTGTTGTTTTTTATATTGTTAAAAAAAAAAAAAAAGTTATTTGTCTGATGAAGAAACTGAGTGGGACAACCCGGTCCAGGACCGGGACATTGTCGGGAAGGGACACAGGACGGAAAAGCTGTCCCATCCGGAGAAAGTCATTAATTGTTATTCTCCCTCTAGTCAATTCCTTCAATTTCGTCACTTTTGGCTTTTGTGAACTACAATCTCTTCTTCGAGCAAAAAAAACTACAATCTCTTCTGCTTTTCCCTTCTTTTATTTTTGTGTGGCAGAGTCTCGTTGGATTTTTTTTTTCCCTGGATTAATTAATATCTCAATTTTTCTGGTTCCCCTGTTTGTAAATTCGCTTGAGTGATTGAACTCTGTTAATTGCTCTGTTCTTCGAGGCTTTTAATAAAGCAATCTATCTGCATTGCGGTACTCTGTTTCTGGGTATAAAACAGAGTCAGCCAAACTCATATCAGAATCACAGAACCCATCGAGTCTTGACGATGAATTATCCGTATACAATAAAAGAAGAGTACTGGGAACCATCTTCATCTGAAGTAGGAGGTGAGCTGGCAATGGTTCTACCTCCACAGGCAAAGCAGGGACTTCATGAAACAGGACCACCTCTATTTCTAACCAAGACATTTGATATGGTGGACGACCCTTCAACCGATCATATAGTCTCGTGGGGCAGAGGAGTATCAATTTTTCTTGTTTGGGATCCATGTTCTTTGACTACCATTCTTCAAGCACAACAATTTCTCAAGCTTTGTTAGACAATTAAACACCTATGTAAGTATCATTCTCTCCCCTGCTTCTTCTTCTTCCTCTATTACTTGTGCTTACTTGATATTTAGCGAAGGATATCATCATTCTAATGTGACAGGGTTTTAGAAAAATTGATCCAGACAGATGGGAGTTTTCAAATGAAGAATTCACAAGGAGACACAAGCATCTACTGAGGAACATCTGAAGAAGGAGAGCACCTTCTCATCATACTAAGGAACATACTAAGTACAGAGAATCAATGTATCTGATTCGTTGTTGGTTTTAATTTATGCAACGAAATAATTTATGTTTGGTTTTATGTTACTTTATTTCAATAATGAGCTGAGATACACTATTTGAAGAGAAGAAAAGAATCCAATCCCATGCAACACAACTTTAAAAGAGTGTCATCAGTAAGCAACATATATCTATATATTCCTTCCAAGCAAAGGGGGAAATTTAAGGTATATTGTAACCCGTGTGTATAGTTAATATCGCTCCGATCCTAATTATAAGAGCGTTTTTTGGAGTTAGTTTTACTTATAATTATAAAAAGTTTTTAACTTTTTCGATTTTTTTTTTTCTTCTATAATACCCCTATTTATACTTTCTCAATAATAATTTAATAATACGCCTATATATTTTATAAAGTAAATAATATTTGTAACTTATTAATATTATATACACCTCAATTGTACTTTTTTCTTATAAAATAATTTTGAGCAATTTTTGTCATATTTTTCCTATATTATCTCTACTAATACTTCTTCCATAATAATTAACAACATGCTTATATTCTATCAAATGAGAGATTTTACTTTATTTTTTATTTTTAAATAAAATAATTTTAATATTCCTTTAAAAACATTTTTTTTTTTTTTTTTTTTGTAACTATCAGTCTAAAGTGATTAATTTTTTCCCCCTAAAATAACCTAATAAAACATTAATTTCATTATCTTTTTTCCAACAATAAAAAAATAAACTTGCATTTGTTATGCCGAATTAAATAGATATTCTCTTAATAGAGATAATTTACGCTCCTGCACTGCTCTGCAAACATTATTGAAGCTGTCCGAAGGTTTCTTCTTTCTTGCAGAATGATAACAGTGGGCGCGACTTGCGAAGCACGTGACTTGGTTCCACTGAGGTGCAAAGCAAAACATGCGGCAATGGGAGTGGAGGTTTTTGACCGCCAGAGCAGTGCAGGAGCGTAACATGGCGGAGAAATCATTGTATCAGCTTAGAGAAATTGCGAGTCAGAGTATCAATTGTGCGGGCTACCGATTCAGTTCATTTCCCCCTTAATGTAATTTTCAATTTTAATTAAGGGTATTTTCAGAAAATAATTATAATTAACTAATTTAACTTCCCCTCCTTAATCTCTAAATTCGGTAAATATTTCTTTATAATTAGGACGGGAGGAGTAATAGATAATCTCAACCTTTGTGTTATGACAACTTCTTTTTCTTATTCTTGAATCAATAGTTCTTTTTTGGCGCAAGGTACAAGCAGAGGCGGACCTACGTTATATTCAAATGGGCAAGTGTCCTCCTTTGAATTTGAGATTTTTTTTTTTTTTTTTTTTTTAAAAAAATACATATTTAAATGATTGTCACCCTTAAATTAAATCCACCCTTAATATATCAAGACTGCATTTCGTAATCAGATGGAGGATGAATGATTGAATGAATGTTTAGTGCTTTATATTGAAAAAGATGTATTTGATAGCATTGATAATAAGACAATTATGATGGAATTTCAAAAAATAAGGCCTAAAATGATGATATTGTAATTATTTTTATTGTAATATACTTTTTTTTATTAAAATATATGTCTTGAACTTATTGAATGTCCACCCTTCATTGTAATTTATGTAAGCGCATTTTTAACCGCACTTAGCCTTGCTATTCTAAATGACGAGGTTTGTAAAATAATTGCCTCTCTTATTACATCATCGGTGTTTACTTGATTTCATGAATATTTTTTTGATATTATTTTCTTTTCTTATTTATATTCTTTTGTTTTTTAATGTATTTAAAATTTTCATTAAAAAAAAATTCAGGAATCCCCGCCAATGGTACTCCCCTTCAGTGATTTTCTAGGTCCGCGCACCTGGATACAAAAGGTAGATCCGCTGGAATTATGTGATACTTCTCATCCGGAAAGAAGCTCGGAATTAGAGTGTCCAGACAACTACCGGACCCGTTATGAGTTCCTTTCAAACTTCGTGCTTTGGCAATTAATTCGAGTTGAATTTTGAGAGCGAGTTTAGAACACAGAATCTCCTATTTTTTCTGTGCCTTCTGTTTTGTTAAAATCATTTTTTTATTATGAAAATATTTAAACAAAAATCACGTTATCAATTTATCATAAACTCGATAACCAAAATCTTGTTTGCAAAATAAGTTGATTCAAACTCATCATATTTATTTACAATCTATATAATTCACTTATTGGTGTTAAAAAAGTAGGTCACGATCAACCTCCACCGCCTCTTTCCTTCTCTTTGCCTTTCGACCATTAGCGACAATCAACCAGAATCGTGATCCAAATGGTGGATCCGGTAAACAAAGACTTTATTGGAATTAGATCCTGATATTTAAATTAAAATAAAAAAGAAAAGAAAAAAGAAACCACTCCATTTCCTGGACCTCAATTTGTGAAATCATATAAATAAATTTAAGGAATCAGATCCACTCCATCGCAATCTCCGAAGCACACTCCATCACAATCTCTAAATATGATTTCACAAATTTGAAGCACACTCCATAATGCAGTATGATTCGACAAATATGTGGTTTCACTCATAACAATTTCAAGCAATATATGTAAAGCAACGTTGTTAATACTTCTTGAATATTCGAAAATTTTCTGACACCCAATACTTCTCCGTGAAAACTGTCAGGGCATTTTTCCCTTTAATCCTAAATGTATATTATATGATCTTCATGTTTTGTTGTACAAATTAAAGAAGCAGATGCAGAAAACCCACAGTTATGTGGGATATAATATTGTGGCGCTGCCAAATTATTGGACATGTTGATAATTTTCCAATTTTAGTGTATTTTAAATTATATTTCAAAGATATTTAAAGAGTTATTTATACAATTTTAAGAGATTTATGAGATTATAATATTATAAAATCAAATTAGAGTGGTGCATTACTTAGGCGATTTCATTGTAAATATCATAGTCTTCAAATTTAAATAGAAATAGTTTAGTTCAAATAAAACAATAACAAGTTATTGAAATAATAATAATAATAATAATAAATTTGACTTTTTATTTGAATTGTTTTCTTTTCTTTTTCTAAGAGAAGAAACGGCAACGTTTGGGAAATCAAATGGAGACCTAAAAAAAAAGAAAAGAGAGGCACACGAGTTGGGGGCTAGAGCGGAGAGACACATAGAGAGGCGCGATTTAGAGGGAGGCACGGCTGGAGCAACAAGACAAAACCTGCAGTGAGAGGGAGTGGCGGAGATAACGTCAATGTGCGCTGAACTAGAGAGTAACTTCGACGCCAGCATCGCTGGAGGTAAGTGAGAAGAGGGAGTTCAACTCTCATCGTGCTGAACCAGAGGAGGCTGGAATAGAGGAGCAGCAACAGTTACATTGTTCATCCTTCTCTTCTTTGGACTGTGAACGACTGGATTGAAGGATCGGTAGCGGTTAGGGGTGAGCAAGTGACCCGCGACCCGACCAACCGCCCCATGAAATTTTCCTCGGATTAAACCCGCCCAGATTGGGCCCGTCACTGGTAACGGGCTGCCCTCGTACCCGTTTACATTATACGGGCGGGCCACGGGTTGAGGCACGGGGCACCGTGCCGCCGTTACCCGTTTAACTTTTTTTTTTTTTTTTTTTTTTACCCTCAGTTCCTCAGACTTTGCTTGGACTCTCCCAACCATGTAGGGGTGTTAATATTGCCAAGTGAATCTGATGAATTTGGGCAGTGATTATTGGCGCTTTTCTGGGTAGTGAATTTAAGTTTGAAGTTTGAATTATATTGAACCATGATTTTGTTGGCACAAAGTTGAGTTGTTATGTATATGCGTGAGTGTATATATAAACCCAGAATCTATATGTTTTATTTCTTGTTTATCGGGAAAATGGCGAGCTTGGGTATCTTTGAAGCGCCAAGAAATGTAAAGAGAAAAACGCCCATTTATTCAGGCGGTGAAGTTTGAATCAAGAGGCATGAAGTTTTTTTTTTTTTTTAATGATTATTGTGCTTTGTGCAAGTAAAAAATGCAACAACAAAAAACCATTGCGGGAAAAAAAAGGTTATGGGCCCAAAAAACTTCTTGTGAAATTTTTTTTAAAAAAGGGCAGATTTCTTAAACGGGTTCCCGGGACCCGTTTAGGCGTACCCGTTTAACCTTGGACCCATTTAACCCGTACACGTTTTAGGGGTGCCCCGTACTCGTGTAAAATAAACGGGCGGGCCACGGGTTACCCCCCGGGGCAGCCCCGCCCGCCTGTTGCTCACCCCTAGTGGCGGTTTTGGGAAACTGTTCATCATCTTCAACCTTGAGCCCGACACCGACAGTGAAGACCAGAGGTAGACGATGCTACTGTTCTGTCTTTTGGGAGCCGAGTTCGACGAGGCCAGCTGGAAGAAAGGCGATACGACACTGGGTCTTCATTTTCTCCTTCCTTGGGAGTAGTAGCAAAGAACGCAGAAGTTGTTGCTGATTCTTTGTTCTTGGTTTTGTTATCTCACTTGACTCGGTTCCGGTTTCTTATTCTTTTCCAAAAGTATGTATTGAACTCTGAATTTTTTCTGTGCTGAGGTGGCTTTAACCAAATCTAATTTGGGTTTCAGAGATTATTTCCATTAATTAGTTTTGTTTAATGTTAATTCAGTTTATTTAATCTAATTTTTATTGTTATTGCTTAGTGATTGACGGAGCATGTTTTGGAGATTTAGAATTGAACTTGACGAAGAGAATCTTAAATTGATTGGGATTAAATAATGTAGAATTAGATTTTAATCTAATTTGTGTCTAGAATAGACATATATCTAGAAGCTCCGCATAATCAAATTAGAGTGAGCCCAATTTGAATTGCATCTTAATTAATTGTGTGAGACATTGCATAATTAATTGAGGTAGATATATAAATGGACCGACAGACATTTATAGATATTAATACTCTAGATTAGCTGATTAAGTTAAGTTGAATTAATTCAATGGGGATAAAATCTAAAAAGAACAAGGATTAATGACTTTAGGTTGTCCTTCTTGATATTAGAACTTGCTCTCTGTGAAAAGTATTTGTTGTTATTAATTTCTTGTTCTATTTGCATTTATTTTTACTCATCTTGAAAACGATTATGTTTTATTCAACTTAAACAAAAATAAATGAAATTTAACACCTAATCACTTGTTGATTGAGGTGGGGACGACCTTGATTTGCTACTTATTATTTTTATGACCCGTACACTTACAGTGCTTAGTTAAATTTTGATAGCATCAAGTTTTTAATGTTGTTATTGACATTCTAATGCGTCTATTCATCTGTTTTATTGAGCCTGTCGTTGGAAACATTGGTATGTGATAAATCCCGATTTTTATATATTTTATCCCACCTTATTCATTTATTTTGGGGACTATTATAGGCTAATTTGGAATTAATAGATAATATTTGGATTGTTAGTCAATTTTAGGAAATAATATAAATCAGAATTAATTATGAGATTATTGGACTTAAATTATTAATATTGATTGATATCTTGTGATTGAATAATAATTCTAAATATATGATAGATCACAATTTTATTCTATTCTTGTAGGACAAGGAAAGACATATCAGAAAATCCTACGATGCAGAATTAACCTTGGATGCTAAAAGGAAATCTAATGGTGGAATTGTATTGAGCTTCCTAAATTTTAATGGGCTCGAGTTGGTACCCGAAAGCCTTCTCTTCCTCTCATTAATTGACCTAGCTCTTGCTTTATAAAAAAGACGCACATGCTCTCTTGGAGGGCCAAAGACACACACACGCGCGGAAAAGAAAAAAAAACGCTCAGGAAGGAGGAAATTCCATGGAAGCTTAAGTTTATTTGGGAAGCAACTTGGGAGGAGCATGGAGGAAGCTAAGGCCTATGAACTTATACTTGAAGATCACAAGGAAGTGTTGTTCTTTTTATCTTCTTAATTCAAACTTGAGGTTCTTTAGTTTTCAAGGGGTTCAAGTTGTGTTAATTGGGAACAATCTAGTTTTAGATTGTAAACATATTTCTTTTGGATTGGATTGATAATTTGAAGCTTTTATGTTTGAGACAATTCTTTGGAGTTTTGTTTGCAACATTTGGATTGTCAATTGAATTATTAATTGAGTTTTTGTTATTAATTTGATTGACAATTTGGTTTATCATCTTAATTGTTTGATTGGGTTGATAAATTGTCTAATTGTTCAATTGGATGATTGTAAACAAGATTTTCAAGATTATTTTGTGATTGGTTTTTAATGAGTTTAATTAGCCACCGCTTATTTTTAATATGAGTTTTCTAGTGGAATATGTGTTATTGAGCTAGAGGGTTTCCCATGTTCAATTAGGTAATTAAATTCATTAATCTCCCTTTGGTCTAATTAATTGGTTTGGGCTAAGAAATTTAACTCCATGCAATTCCTAAGTTGTCTCATTCATCATCATAACTGAACTACATCTTTGTTATTTAATTTGATTTTAACCAATATTTTTCTTAGGATTTTAATTCTTCTCTCAACCAAAAAAAAAAAAAACCCCCAAAATTGCATTCCAATCCATATAGATTAGTTTCATTCTCATATAGGTTTTAGAGTCAATTGCATCTTGCATTTAGTTAGTTTAGTTTCATTTTATTGCATTTTCATCACCTAAATTCAACCTAAAGAAAAACTCACAGATTGCTCATTGGGAGAATGAGTTAGGTTAACCCTATATTGTATAATTAATTAGGACTTAGTTTAATTGATTGCTTTAGCGACAAAAAGTGCTGGCTTCCATGGAATTTCCTCCTTCCTGAGCGTGCGTTTTCTGCGTGCGTGTAGCCCTCCAAGAGAGCGTGTGCGTCTTTTTTATAGGCAGAAGCTAGGTCAATTAATGAGAGGAAGAGAGGGCCAATTAATGAGAGGAAGATAGGGCTATTGGATACCAACTCGAGCCCATTAAAATTTAGGAAGCTTAATACAATTCCACCATTAGATTTCCTTTCAGCATCCAAGGTTAATTCTGCATCGTAGAATTTTCTGATGTCTTTCCTTGTCCTACAAGAATAAAATAAAATCGTGATCTATCATATATTCAGAATTATTATTCAAATCACGAGATATCAATCGAGAATATTAATAATTTATCCAATAATCTCATAATTAATTCGATTTATATTATTTCCTAAAATTGGCTAACAATCCAAATATTATCTATTAATTCCAAATTAGCCTAAAATAGTCCCCAAAATAAATAAATTAGATGGGATAAAATATACGAAAATGGGGATTTATCAGTATGCTTTCTCTACGTAGTTATAATATTAGTAATGGTGTAACACCCACCTTAGATACTTCATTATTTTGCGTACACGGAAGCATTCGTTGAATATGTTACGTGAAGTCACTATTCACGTATACGGTTTACAATTCCACTTAAGACATCTGACGGAATTAAAAATATTTTCCATCTTGATCTACTCGTCCTTGTTCACTTTCTTCGTTCTTGAGTCTTCTCATACAAGCTGCAAATTAGCTAATTCAAAAATATGTTGGGATTCATTAATCCCTCACAATACATACATGCAATTCAATACTTTCAATATTCAAAATACATATTATATGCAGTATTTACTAGTTTCAAGGGATTCACTAATTCATTCCCACAGCGCTGGTTATTCTATTGGGCATAGGCCCTTCTATTCTGGATTCAATAAATTCTAATTCAATGGTAAATACATGCATATAATGATTCAATGAAAGTGAGAGAAAAGTTATTACCTGATACTCTTACCAACTCTTGATTTGATTTTCAATTCTTTAGTCGTCCCGGTTACATATGGAATCCTATAATTACATATTTATGGACGGCAAGTTAATTCTAATCCAAATTCTCTATTTTTCTTATTCTCGAATAAATTCTGAAAACTGGCAGAATTTTCAATCAACTTTGAAAATTCATATTTATTTGCATAAAACTCTAAACGGTGTGCTTCCAAAAATCACGTATTCATTGTTAAGTCTATTTTCAGGTAAAAATACCTTCCACTAACAAATAGACACATATTGTTCCCAGAAATTTCGTTCACCTTGACTGTTCCAGAAAAACGTTCAGATTCATGGTCTAACTTCAAAAATACATAATAAATTCTCTAGAACTCCGATTGGGGTGATTCAAATTTCTACTCGAAGATATTTAAGTCTAGTTTAAGGGAAAAATAATCACCAAACCAAATAATGGCTGTAAAATTCCCAGAAATTCGATAAATAATCATCACTTAAATCTGGAAACAGGATTTCCCAGTTTTGTAACCAGACTTTGAAAATTCATGATTCAAGTTCTAGACGTCCAAAAAATACGTTCTATGACTTGTTTTAAAGCTTGGGGGTGTACTATATTCTTACCAAAGTTCAAAGCCAGATGAACTCATTTGGTTGATCAAAACCTTGCATGAATATGATTGACTTCACGGATCTTTCTGGAAATAACGCCGCTTCTTTCTTCTATGATTCATTCTCTTCAACTCACTCTCACTCCCTTCAGTCTTTCTCTTCTATGTTCATCTCTCTCTCTTTCTATCTTTTGTGTCCTAGCCGAGTATGTAATGGGTTATGAGAGAGAATTGTGATTTCCATGACTATGCTTTATTGCCCGAACAAGTATAAAATGGAAATAAGAAGTGTTTCAAATTGGCTTAAGTCAAGCTTGTCGGCTGCATCTGTGTGTACAAAATAATATTAAATAGTGTGAAATGGAGAAGTAATGCGTGGCTTTGCAAGGAAAATGAGAGACAAGATGACTTATTATTCAAATCAATTTAGACACCTCATCACTCACTTCCTCCTTCTTTATCACAACCGAAATGGGTGTGTGTAGAAAGCTTGAGATTTTCTCACTTGTTTGACAAATAAAACATGTTCACACATCCATTTACAAATTTGACTAAGGTACCTATGAATCAATCTTACGGAAGGTAGAATGGAAAAATGAAGAACTTAATATACTTGAGTCAGATATGTAAGCCACATGTAAAGAAAATGAGAACTTCACATGTATTTCTAGTATCCACCGGTTTATCACTCTTCTTTCTCTTTTTGTTTTTATCCTATATGAGAACAAATTCCATGCTTTCACACTTGTATTGACCAATGGATATGATCATTTAAACTTCTCAACTTGTTGTCTAAGAAGCATATGGCGTCAATTAAGAAAAAGCAAGGAAAGTGGATGATAATGGGTAATGTGGTGATTGTAGGCTTGCCGACACCTTTGACAAGGGAGTGTGAAATGGGAATATAAAATGAGTTGCTATACCTTTGTGGCATTTGTGCGTCTGAACATGTAATCCCACTATAATGGAATATAATATTGAAATGGGATATTAGAACTTATATAAGGGTTTTTCTCCCAAAAATTCTAAGGAAAATAGGCCTTATATTCCAATAATTATTTCTATAATTATTTAGGCCAAATTTTCATAATAAATTCTCATTTAAAATTTTTCTTATTTCCAAATCCCAAAATTTGGGATATTACAAATGGTCTAATTGACAAGCTGGCTTGTGCTCATATAACCATATGTAACGATCTAATTCTCAGCTGAAAGCATTTGTGATCTTGTTTATATTAAGGGTTTCAGCAGCATATAGAGAATTTGAAGAAGAAGAAACAAAAGCACGTCTGGTGTCGCCAAATACTGGATGAAATTTGGGTGTATAAAGATGTAGCATACGTTGGAGGTGGAAGTGCCTTCTAATGCCATTCCTTATTTCGAACTATCGAAGATTTTCCCAAACCTGGTGATCCTCAGCTCGGTGCCATACAAGGTTTTTCACTTTTCATTCATAACCATATCATTAGTTTCATATTAGATAAGTTATATGCAATAACGAATCGCCCAATTCTTCTTGGCCATGTGGTACTGGGGATTTTGTCCATCCTACTTTCTAACTTACATTAAATAGATATTAAATAACAAACATCAAACATGATAAATAAAATAATAATTAACTAAGTAATACTCCTCCACTCCTAAATATAGGACTACAAACTATGTCCTATATTTAGGACCAGAGATAGTATGAACTATCAAATGAGGAGAACCTGCATGGGTCTTGAAGCATTACTCAACATATCTTTGACAACTCTAATCCCTCCTACATTCTTCCCCTTACTTGATTTGAACCCAGACAATTAAGGCCCCATTTGTATCAAAGGAAATCGGGGGAGAAAAAAGGAAAATTCAAATTTTCCAGTGGTAGCGACTGTTTAATTCAAATTTTTCCTGGAAAATATTTTCCCACCACACTCGATTCTCCCAAGTTTAAGGCCCCGTTTAGATAAAAGAAAAGGTGGGAATGGAAACGAATGAAAATGAAAAGAATGGAATGGAAAGCAAAATATTTTGTCTTGATGTGTTTGGTTCACATTGGAAAAGAAAATAGGTTGATAGGAAAATTTTGTTTGGTTGAAAGAAAATAAGGAAGGAAAATAAGACAAAATACCATTTTGCCCCTAAAAGAAAATATTATTATAAACCACACAAAATGACATACAGTGCACAATTGTCTTCTCACATGTGTTGGCACTGGACACTCAATTGTATACTCTAATAAAGAATTGAAAAAAAAAGTTGTCATTTTATTTTCTATTTATTCGATTATTTTATTTTATTTCTCAAATGACTTTAATATTCTAATAAACTATATCAAAAAAAAAAAGTTGTCATTTTCTTTTCTATTTATGTGATTTTTTTTTTTACTTCATTTCTCAAATTACATTAATATTCTGATAAAGTATTAAAAAAAGGTGTCATTTTCTTTTCTATTTTTTATTATTATTTTGTTTCTCAAATTACTTTAATATTCTAATAAAGTATTAAAAAAAGGTGTCATTTTCTTTTATATTTCAAGATTCAAAATTGCATATGATTATTAATTGAAATAAATAATCATCTTATTATTATTGAAATTAATACTAAAATAATAAAATATTCAAAACTCATAAAAAAAATTGACACTGAAAAACGAAACTTAAATATTAAAACATAGGCGGTGACACTGTTGTAATTTTGATACAACGACTGTTTTAATAAAAACAAAAGTTGTATCTTAGACACCATTTATTTTATTTTGAGACCGTTAGAATAAAAACTTCAAGATTATATTACCACTGTGATTTTATCCTATATTTATAGCTATTTCCTAATATGTAGCCTAGAATTTTGATAGTTAAGAGAAGAAATTTGACCACATTTTTATTTAGTTAGTTCCTAATAATTAAATTTAATAAATTAAACAATATATCTATTATATGTATATAAATGATTTTATCCCATACTTATAGCAATTTCCTAATATGTAGGCTAGAATTTCGATAGTTAAGAGAGGAAATCTAATTGTATTTTTATTTATTTAGTTCCTAATTAAATTTAATAAATTAAATAATATATATCTTTTATACCCACACCGTATTTTCATTTTATTAGTTCACAATTAAATGTAATAAATTAAAAAATATATCTCTTATATATATGGGAAAAGTATTTCTCCAGTACACGGAGATAGAGTTTTCTCCAGAGACCTTAAAACTATATCGTTTTGAACTAATGAAGGTTGTGTTTGTAATTTTAGGTGAATTAATGAAGGGTTTTTCTATAATTTTGCACCTTTCATTAATTCATCTAAATTACAAACACATCCTTCATTAATTCAAAACAAGTGTCCACAAAATTTTGTGTGTGCTTAGGCCATAAAATTAGCACACACTTGCGTGTGAAAAACACTTTTAATGTCCTTTTTTTATAAAACAGTCGTTGAATTTGAAATCCACACATGAAGTTGAAATATTTAAAAAATTCAAGTTAACTCAAAATAAAAAAATAAAATAAAATGACATGAGGAAAGCTTGAACTTAATGATATTGATATTTTTTTACAAATATAAATAAAAGAGATATATCGTTTAATTTATTAAATTTAATTATGAATTAACAAAATGAAAATACGGTGTGTGTGTGTGTGTAAGAGATATATTGTTTAATCTATTAAATTTAATTAAAACCATTTATATACATAAAATAGATATAATGTTTAATTTACTAAATTTAATTATTAGGAATTAACTAAATGAAAATATGGTCAAATTTCTTCCTTTAACTATCGAAATTCTAAGCTACATATTAGAAAAAAAAAAAAACTATAAATATGGGATAAAATCACAATGGTCATATAATCTTGTAGCTTTTATTCTCACGGTAAGTAGCACTAATTTTTCACAAAATAAAATTAAATGGTGTCTCAAAATAAAATAAATGGTGTCCAAGATACAACGACTGCTTTTATTAAAATAGTTGTTGTATTACAACATTTAACGTTCGTTCTTAATAAATGGACCTTAAAATTAAGGAGAAAATTACAACAGTGTCACCACCTATGTTTTAACGTTTAAATTTCATTTTTCATTGTCAATTTTTTTTATGAGTTTTGAATATTTTATTATTAATTTCAATAATGATAAGATGATTATTTATTTCAATTAATAATCATCTGCAATTTTGAATCTTGAAATATAAAATAAAGTGACACCTTTTTTTAATACTTTATTAGAATATTAAAGTAATTTGAGAAATAAAAAAAATCAGATAAATAGAAAAGGAAATGACACCTTTTTTTAATACTTTATTAGAATATTAATGTAATTTGAGAAATGAAATAAAAAAAATCAGATCAATAGAAAATAAAATGACAACTTTTTTTTTTTATATAGTTTATTAGAATATTAAAGTAATTTGAGAAATAAAATAAAATAATTGAATAAATAGAAAATAAAATGAGAACTTTTTAAAAAAATTCTTTATTAGAGTATACACTTGACTGTCCAGTGCCAAAACATGTGAGAAGACGATTGTGCACTATGTGTGATTTTGTGTGGTTTATAATAATATTTTCTTTTAGAGGTAAAATAGTATTTTGTCTTATTTTCCTTCTTTATTTTCTTTTAATTAAATAAAAATTTTCCTATCAACCTATTTTTTTTTCCAATGCGAACCAAATGCATCAAGACAAAACATTTTACTTTCCATTCTATTCTTTTCATTTCCATTCCTTTCCATTCCCATATTTTTTTTGATCCAAAGGGCCAAAGTGCTTGTTCTTACCATTTTGCCTTTGATTCCTATGAAAATTATTGCCACTTTTCTCAATTTCTAATAGGCATACAATATGAACTCGAATCGATGAGTAGTGTATGAGCTATATTAAAAATATAAGGTTAATCTCTCCCGGTCACAGTAAGAAATTGTCGCCAATCTGTTCTGCACCTTTCTCTCTCTCTTTTTGCAAGTAGTATAATTCATTGTAGGGCCCAAAGTTTGGGTTGTCATATTATTCTTCTTGCGATCAATCTAATTTATATTCTCATTTCTAAAGGATCAGAAATACAGTGAGAACGATGAGTAAATTAAAAATCTCTATTATATGAATTGCAGAGGCGATTAAAAATGTTGATGTGGTTGACAACAAATTAAAAGGTAACTCTCTAGCATTAAATAAATCAGGTTGAATTTTGAAACTTGAAGGTCTATAATCTCACAACTTAATATATAAAAGTATTTCTCACCTTTTTGTTGTCTTCATGTCTAAATTGATGTTTCAAAACTCTCAAGTACTGCAAGATCTCCTCACAATATTGAACGAAGACAAAACTAGTGGATCTGCAGGCAGGGGTTTAACCGGATGCAGCATACGCCTAGGTTTGTGGTGTATATATCCTCTATTTCCTTATTCGATCAGATCCCACTGCACAACGCCTCTACATCATATTCATTGGATATTTGGATTTATTTGCAGGCTACGGAGAGAAGAAAGAAAAATGGAACAAAAAGGAGTCAGCATTTTTTATTGCAGCGAAAAATGGAGTGTGTGGGAAATACGGGACGAAAAATGCTAGCTGCACTATTGCTCTCTGCTTCTCTGTCACTACACTTATCTTGTTCCTTTCCATACTCACCTCTCGAAAACAAGCCGCTGATTGTATGAAAAAATTGCCCGTGAAGCTTTTTCTGGCCTTAAGCTCACTGTTTGTGTCCATTTTCTCAATGCATCTCTTTCTGCGCCGCACGCACCCTCTTTTGTGCTTGAGGACAAGTCCAAGAAATCAGTGCTCCCTCTTTCTGCTATAATCTGTCTTTCTGTTTCCTTCACAATTGCAAAGTTTCCGCTCTATATGGATCTTTTGCAAGGCCATTTTAGGAAAGTTCAACGACCATACGATAAGAGAAGTATTTAGAGGGGTAGTGGGTGTAAGACCCATTGAAAAAAAAAAAAAAAAAAAAAAAGAACGGTTGAGAATAAAAGTGGACGGTCTTGGATCGGTTAAAGCAGGCCTATATTTTTCAGACTTTGAAACCTAATTGCTATTTGCTCCAGAAGTGTACCAAGTGAAGCAGCAGGCCCATTTAGAATGAAGACTGAGGCGTAGGAACCAGCATTTTTATTTGACTGAAGTAAATGGGATTTTTTTTTTTTTTTTTTTTTAAAGAAAAGATATAAAAAAATTCCCTCATTCAACCGATTTGAGCAGGACGCAGATTGCCTTAGAAGCAGGCGCCTCAGTATCCTCAATATCTCTGCATCTCATTTGTCCGATTTTGATCCAACCGTAGAGAGACACGTCATGCATTTCAAAATTTTCATATTTACCGCATGTGGTTTTTTGAAATGTATGATGTGTCTCTTTTTATACGGTTGGATGAAATATTAGACGGTCAAGATTCAGAGATATTGAGAGATGAGGAGGGTGTAGATACTGAGAGAATCTGATCCCACTTGAGCAAGAGTAAGGAGAAAAAGAAAATTCTGGAAGCTTGTGTTCCTTCTTTGCATAGCCATTCCGTCATCGCTCACCTCTGTCCCCGTTGCTTTCATCAATATGTCCAAGCTCGTTGCTGTCCTCTTCCTCTTCTTCTCCAAATTTCAGTGGCTGCTTTCTCTATCTCTCTTCTCCCTCATTCCTCATCAACGCCCCCAGCAAAAAGGAGAGAAGTTTTTGGAAGTTGCTCGACTAGCTCTTCCTATTTGCCCAAGCCACAGATTTCTTCTCCATCGTTGTGGTGTGGATGTGCTAGAACTGCACCTTCTTCCTCCTCCTTGGTTGTTGCTGTTTGTTATTGTGGAAGTCATCATTTTCTTCAAAATCCTCTGCTTCGGTAAAAACTACTATGTTGGATTATTGCTGCCACGTATGTGTAGGCAGATTTTCTTCTCTGTTTTTTGTTTGTTTGTTTGTTTGTTTATGATTCCTTCTCTCTCGCTGCTGCTTGTGGTGAGTTAGCGTCCTATACAGAAAACTCTCATCTCCTCCTTGTCGTTGGCGGGTGTGTGGATGGGTGTATGCAAACACCATCCCCTTCTTCCTCCTCTTATGCGATGGTGTTGTTGGGTATGTTCAACGATCCTCCTCTATTTTTTTTATTATTTACTTTCAAAAAGTTGCAAGTTTTTTAAATGCAGTAGAATGCTTTATTTTCCCCTGTTCGGTATGTGTGAATTGGAAAATCTGATTGGTATGTGATTGAGCTGTACCACATTTTGATGATTGAATAAATTTATTCCAATTATAACTAGAATACATTAAGTTGATGCTGTAATTTTAAGAGGAACTTTGTTTTAGAACTTGTAAAATTTAAAGGCACATGAAGTGTTTGATAAAATGTTTGAAAGGAGAATTAAAAGCTAAATTTTGGTGTTGGATGGAATGTTTGAACTTTGTGAAACTTCATTGATATTTGAATGTTGCTAAACGGTGGAGTATGATGTTTGTTATAGGTTAAAAGTGGAAATTTGATTTTGGTGGCTTTGCGATTTAACAAGGATGTTTGAAGTTACTTGCTAGCAATTTGTGATGATGATGATTGTTTTATGACTTGATTTCACACACGGTGTTTGTGAAATTGTATAGAAGAGAAATTCAGTTCAACTAAGATTTTTGAAGCTTATAAGTTGATTTTACATAATGCATATGAAGTGTTTGACTAATTGCTTGAGAAGATATTCTTATGGACTTGAGGAATATGTTAGTGTGGTGTTGAGTAAATTCTTATATGTGATAGTCAATTGTGGTTCCACATTGAAATTGTTTAGGTTTGTTTACTCTTATGTTAACCTTTAGGGCAGGATGCCTTTGAGGTGGTTGATAGCGCTTGCTAAGTTGAAGATAGGTCTTTTCTTTTCTCTTTATAAATTGTAGGATTGCGGATTTTGGTTGGTGTCCATTATATTATTTTGGATTGTTGTTAATTCGAAAAGATGAATAAGGTTTTGATATTAAGAGTGATAGTTATGTGATATATGACTGGTATTTAGGAATCAAGGAGTAAGAATTGTTACAAAATCCGAAGAATGGAGTAAGTTGCATATTTTGTTTTGGAGTGCAGCAGGTGTGTGAATAGCGTCTCATTATAAAATTTAAATAATATCTTTACCTTTTATATTTTAATTTAATTTGTTACCGCATTATCTTATTGCAATTTGATATAATAAAGTTGATTGGAATTATGTCAGTTTTCATCGATAGTGAAAGGAGTAAAAATTGAAAATTTTATTTGTTGCTATTATTTATTCTTTCTATTGGTTCATAGTATAATTCTCGACTATGTTTGGAGATGATATGAAAACTTTGGAGATATCTTTCATAAATTTTCACATTGAGATGTTATTACATTTTGAAATGTTATTATGCTTTTTTTTTTTTAAAAAAAAAAAGGGTTTGTTGACGGACTGAATCTCAGTTGAAGCTTGAGATATTATTTGTGAACTTCTATGTTGAGGTACTCTATAATGAAGTAATTGATATGAGCTATCATCATCTTGAAAGAAGAACTTCTCATTATTTTGATAAATTGCCTGCATGCATGTTTAAAAACGTTTTTGAGAAGACCGAATACGAACGTTAGTTACTAATAGCGATATTGTTAGTCCTTGGCGCGTCATGGTTAACTCGAACTCACTTGATATTGGGGAGCATAGTACTCACGCTTTATATTTGTGGGTTTTGTAATTGCACTTGTTTCGTGACCTTGGGTTTGCGCTTGATTGGTTACTTTCCCTTGTGCATCGTGTGTGTCCGCTTGTTATCCATTCTTGTTAAAGTTTTTTGGAAAGAAGGAATTGGAGATTTATTACTTTTCGACTTGTTTTGAAAAACTTTGTTTTATTACCCATTTGGTGATGTTCGTGTATTGATCTCCTTTACAATTTCAGTTATGCTTTTTAATAACCTTTTATATAAATACGTTTATGGTTATGACTCTGTAGTTGGAAGTTGAAGTTAATTGTTACTTCTTTATTATATATGTTCATCTAATCAATTTCTTGCTTTCATTATTTTAGTTATTTTCATTAATGAGATGTTATTCACCAGAAAATAATTTGGTCTCAGATAATGGTTGAGCTTGTACTGTTGCTCATCATTGAGAGGCTTATATGTTCAATTGAAGTAGAAGCATGATCTTGGATAATCCTCATTTCAATGTAAAATTTAAATTATGTCTTAGATTTTAAATACTATATTTTAAGTGCTCCACATAAACTATAGTTAGGGTCTTTGCCTTCATTGTATGTTGTGTATATGTTAGTATGGAGTACGTAGAGCTACTATTGTTGTACAATTGTTGAATATTGTTGTAAAGTGAATATTTCTTTTTTGTGGAATTTGCGTGAGATCTTTTTATAGAGAGACCCTGTTGAAATTTTTACTAACAGATATGACTTTTGATAGGTGAAGTTTAATTATCAAATAACTTTATATTTTGAATTGTATCCTTATTCAATATGAATCAGGAATTTGGCTTATTAGATGCTTAAGGGTTGTGGGTTTTTACTCATATTCTAGGCCAGTCAAGTGACAGTAGGAGTGCTGGTTCAAAAATAAAACCCGATGAATTTTTATTGTTCCCCTACCAGTTGATTTGATTTGCATTTGAACCTATATATTATCCTTTCCTCCATGTTACACACCTACCGGCCTCGCCTTTTCGGGTGGCGGGTAGTGTGGTTCTTTACTTTTATTTAATTTTTAGCTTATATTTCCTCGGTTAATGACACATATCAGAGTATAAGCAGCAGAGCACACACCGGTTTGGACAAAAATATACTAATAAAAAAATACGGAAGGATAAATTCTTCCCCGGAGGGATCAAAATACACAGTCATCCGAATAATAGTGCCTGGACCGACGTAATAACATAATACGATCATCCGGTAATCAAAATAAATACCCAAAAATAACGACCACCAACATCCACCTCCGCACTACTCCGCAGCCTTACCTCTGTCTCCATGCTCCGGTCTCGATGAACTGCCGGAGGGCTTAAATAGGGCTGGGATTCAGAGTTGAATCCCAGAGTAACCGTTAATTTCATATAAAATGTATAACAATGCATGTAAGAAAAACTATAAATAAACAAATACCACATGACATTCGTATCAAGGCACACGGCCAAATCCGAACTAGCGGTCCTAATAGCACAGCAAAGACAGATCGCGGTGGTCCTAATAAGCACACAAAGACCCTTTGGGCACAAAGACACAACAAAGCCCTTAATGCACACAAAGATGTTCCGGTTCCATAGCGCTAGGAAATAAATGATAACTAAATGTATGCAATTTCAAGGTAAAACATACATACACAAGTCACACAGAGAGTATATGAAGATTAAGGTTACTACGTCATCGATTCGGCCACTACTATAAATAATTTTCCTACAAGCACAATATCACAATTAGCCCTAAAATTACAAAATATAAATAAAATCAAATCCTCCTCAATAAATAATTTATTTGGTAAATTAAGATAAACCAATCAATGTGTCCATATTCACCAAATTCCTTTTCTTATTAAGGAATTTAATTTGGGCCCTTATATTCTTAATTTTCGTCCTAAGTCTGAAATTTTTCTGAAATAGAAGCCCAACTTCAAAAATTCATAATTAAATCTAGAAAACTTCTTTTGGATTGATTCCAAAGCCCAAATGACCTTTAATATGTCTATTTTCAACCAAAAATACTCATTTAGGCCAGAACAAGTCGAAAGTTCATCCATAGCCCAAAATACTCCTGCTGTCCGAAATAATGCCCAGTTTTCAGGGGCTATTTTGCAACATTTATTTCTCTTAGCACAAAATTCATAAAAATACAAATTATATACCAAATTAATCCTTGAGATGTCTACTTTCTCCCTGTAAAATTTTATAATTGTTCAAGTCCATTTACTAGGTAAAATTTCGTGGAGAATGTGACTGACTCTACAGGGAATTTTCAGAAACAGCAACCTAATAATTTTCAAACCTCCATATATGCCTCCAAATCATCATATAAGCTCATATTCATGAATAAATCATTTTGAGACTCCAAGAATCTTAGTTGGCTGAAAATATAGGATTTTACGAAGTATCCAAAACTCACCCAAACTTCAAACCAATCGGTTTAAAATGAAGCTTACTCTTACCTTATCACGATTCCACAGTCGGTTTGGAATTTTGATAGCAACTTGACTAACCCAATGACTTGAAACTTCTCCTATGAGAAAACTGAAACCGTAGAATTGAAGCTCTCGAGGTTTAGAACAATATTTATGAAGGGAGTTTTTGTATTGGAGGTGGTTTGATAGGTGCTTTTGGCTAAACTAATTTTTCTCTCTTTTCTCATTTTGTACGCCATTTTCGGAAATATTTGAGCTCTTCTCTGTCTTGCTTATTCTGACCGAATGAAGATGAAATAAATCATGATGATTAATGAATGTTAAAGGCTCAAAGTCGGTGGAAATATGGAGCAACTAATTGGACCTTAATCTTTCATTTATTTACAAATGTACCAATGCATTTTGACTCAAATTTTGCTTTTTGACCGAAGGGGTATAGAAGAGGCTGATGCTACGTAACTCAGAGAATGGAATTAATGAATTATTATCAATTTAAATTCGGTTTATGAGGGCTGTACAAAATTGCCCTTCGTCTTCCACAAAATTACAATTATGCCCTTAGTTATAAATCTAATTGAATTTCAACTTTTTTTGTAATCCAATTGTCCAAAATTCTTGGGCCATTTTTAGGAAGATATTGACCCATTTTATTGGTCAGCAACCCATACTCAAATATCCATAAATTTTAAATAATTATGAAACTAATGGCACATATTCGTAAATGGTGCAATTTTAACCTTCCTTTGATTTTTCTCGGAATTTCAGTGGAACTCAAACAACTTCTTTTCATTCTTTTTTTTTTAGTCCCATTTAATGCTCTGGAATGGAACAAATAAATATTGATTCCTTCTATCCATTGGTGCCAACATATGTCTCAAAATTGTTGGTTTCGCGAAATCGGGTATTTCGCGTAAAATTGACCTTCTAGTCGAAATTCTCCATTTCTTTTCTCCAATTACATATACGTCATATAAAGAATTTATCGAGCGAATTTTTGGGATATTACACTCCACAAGTTGGAAAAGTAGTCTTGTTCTTTGTGCTTTATAGGTCAAATTGATGAGGGCGATTTTTCCCTTTTTTTAATTTTAAAAAAAGGATTATGCAATGTGTTGTTTTATGTTAATCTGCAAGAACTGAATGTAATAACTTGTACCAAACTATCACAATCGAAACACCTGTGTGTGAAGTATAGGGCACATTAGTTTCACTGTCTCTCCTTTAAATTTTTCACATTAAATTAATTTCCATACTCAAACTTATAAACCCCCTAGTTGGTTGATATAAGATCTATTTGTGGAATTGATCTCAATTTTAAATTAAGATTTATTTTTCATATTTGTTGATTTTTACTTAATTTGTTTTTATTGATGTTCCATTAATAATAATCAAGGAAGATAAGGAATGAAAGAATTAAGAAAGATTACTATAATGTTTTAGAAAATACATGTTATATTAATTAACTTATTAACTTCTTTAATATAATCAAATAAGATAAATATGTCTTATATTAAGGTTTACAAGACTTCAATCAAAAAACAAAATGAGGGGGAAAAAATGAAACAATCAAATTGGTGTTATGCTCTATCAACAATACTTTCCTCAATCCTTTTTTTTTTAAAAGTTCTCCTTCTATGGCCTGTAATTTAATAAACAAATCAACTTTGTTTGAAAATTTAAATTAAGTTTTCATATTTACCCTCGTTAAATATATATCACTCATATCTTTTTTGCAATAAGTTTTCAAAAATTACTTCTCATAATACTGTTTTTTAAATAAGGGTATAATTAGAAATAAAGATATAAAAGTTACAAATCTATTGTTTTTAATTAACATTTTAAACCGTATTATTGTAATTGATCCTTATAAAAAGAATAAGAGGGAGCATTTATTAAAGGAAAAAACACTTCTCATGTTGTAGGAGAAGTGTTTTCTCATGTCACACACACATAAAATGGTGGGACCCACACATATATATATATAATTAGCATTATATATATATATGGGTCTCACTATTTCATGTATGTGTAGGAATCTTCTTCTTCTCATGTAACATGAGAAGTTTAAAATGTATAAATTGAATGGTATAATTAGAAATAAAGCCATCAAAGTTACACATTTATTGTTTTTAATCAATATCTTAAACTGTGTGATTGTAATAGTTTTTCCTTATAAAAAGAGCAGGAGGAGTATTTATAAAATGTATTAACTGAATGGATGAGAGCTAATTAAAGAGTAAGTCTAGCTAAATTTAAAGAAATGTCCCTTTTATAGGTCTTATATATTCACCTAATTCTCATTTGTTAAAGAAAATTAGTTAACTTCTTAAACATATATCCTAAATTGATGCCTTTTTTCAAATTTACTCTCATTTGTGAATAGTATTCACTACTACAAAAAATCCAAAAAACGACTTAATAAGATCCAATTAACGTCTCTTTTCACCTCTTTTCAAAAGGATGTCTCGAAGGGATAGTTATAGTTCTCACTTTTGGCAAGGCGTCCTAAATTTAAATTTAGGACTCCATAACTCTCACTTATGGTGTCCTAAATTTAAATTTAGGACTCCGTAAGTCCCACTTACAACTTCCTAAATTTAAATTTAGGACGTCGTAAGTGCCTAATTTAAAAAATATATATTTTTTTGTTTTTTCGCATCTCTCATATGGGTAATAACGATGACAGACAGTGAAAAAGAACAAAGATGAA
The DNA here is from genome assembly GCA_019022655.1 of Acacia acuminata. Classification (NCBI taxonomy): domain Eukaryota; kingdom Viridiplantae; phylum Streptophyta; class Magnoliopsida; order Fabales; family Fabaceae; genus Acacia; species Acacia acuminata. The sequence continues at coordinate 163,231 of JAFJYI010000446.1, forward strand.
GAAAGGTTCCTCAAGGAAACTTAGATCAGAAACAAAACTAATCAAAATCATCAAATTACATGGAAGATAATTAATAAAGTCACTACATTGATAAATGATTTTGAACAAAGAAGAATTCTCTTGAATTAGTTAGAGTACTAGGCAAACCTTCAATGGGACATTGAGGATCTTCAGCACCTAAAGTTTACAATGTAGAACAATATTTTTATTCCAACTAGAATTATAAGGTTTCTCACTAAAATTTGTATATGTTCATATATAACCCTTGCAAAAAAACTTAGAGTGGCAATACAAATCCACAAAGAGTACCTCATTGCAAAATCGGAAAAATCCCATCCATTGATCCACGTTTATGATGAAAGAAAACTATCTCCCAATGTACGTTTGGTTTTCACTCATGACCTTTAATCTGAAAGAGAGAAAATGATTTCAGTTATATATATACCTTGCTCACAGGATTCCCACTATATGTTTCATAGGGTGACACACGTAAAGTTTTTAAAGCATGATAATATATAGTTGCAAAAATCTCCTTGTTCAACTGCTGAGCCTGCGTTCCACATCCAAGTAAAAATATAAAGTTGAAGTACATCTAACTTGAAGTGGAGACAAAAAAACCAGCCTCAAGAAAATGATTTACCTCTGGTGATTCAAATGCCATACTAAGCAGTATGAAAGCATCAGCAAGACCCTGAACTCCTATGCCAATAGGCCTGTGACGCATGTTTGATTTACCTCCAAAAAGACATTTTTAGTATATCATAAACAATGCCAAGCATGGTAAATATATTTAATAATTGTCTTGAGCCTTAAAGAAAGAACTCCAATTCCTAGAATATAACATGAAAATCAAATAACGATATAGACTATACTTTACCCCATGCTACTTTAACCACAATTAACTACTCATTTGAGTTGTAATTTCTCAACCACATTTTAACAAACACCTACTGTGCATATACAACAATTCTCAGAACCAGTTTTTCCTGTCCAAAAATCTCACCCACCAAATATCCACAAAAGCCAATCAAGCTTTACTAATTAATCAATAACAGCAGAAGGTTTCAGCAAGAATGTATAATTTTGAAACTTTTCCACCTATTATAACGATAAAATGTAACTACCTTCAGTGTCAAAGCCGTCCAAGAATGGTCGGTGCCGGCAAGTGCCTTATTCAATTGCTCGTAGTTTTCCTGAAATAAGTAGGCGAATTTCGATTATTGATAGAGTGCTTGTAACTGAAAGGGGAGAAAATGATTTTTTCGAGTAAATATCAAAAACCGTATAATTTCTGAAGAATAAAAAGGTTGGCAGTGTTCAAAATTATAAAAACCCCATTAACCACATCGAAATTGAGATCTAGATCGGGAACAAATGGAAAACAAAGCGATTCGAAGTGAACAACGAAATCAAACCCGATGACCTGGAAGAGTTCGGTGAGATCAGGAGCGAGGCTTGAGTCCGAAACAGACGACGAAGAGAAAGACGGGGACGGTGAGGAAGCTGAAACCACATGTTCTTCCTCACCCACATCGCCCAGGAGATCTCCGATGCATAAGAGCGGTCCTCCAGTTCCTCTCATCTCAATTTCTCACTTTCGCATACTGAAAAATGAGAAGCTTGGTGGTTTATTTTATTCACATCGCGCTTTGGTTTTTTTTTTTTTTTTTTTTTTTTGGGTGTCTTGAATATATTTTAAGACGCCATAAAGACTTTTTGGGCGCCCTGAAACAAGTTCTGAACGCTAAAAAAATTGCTGACAGCCAAAAAATTTCTCAAATATATGAAATTGCGTTAAAAATCATCATTTTTGGCGTCCTGAACCTTTTTCAGGATATCAAAAAAATTCTGGAGATAAAAAATTTCCCAAATATTCTAAATTGCGCCAAAAATACTGATTTTAGGCGTCCTAAAATATATTTAGGACATCAAAAAATTGTTAGGCATCCTAAATTAATATTTAGGACGTCTAAAGTCTCAAAGTCAAGTAAATAATTATAACAATGTCACTGCCTTCACTTTTTACTTCCTTTTTTTTTTTAAAAAAATAATGTTTTTTAGGGTAGTAGTATCCATATTTTGTAGTAGTGATTCTTAACTCTCTTTTGTCTTTTGTCTTTCCCCAACATAAATTAATTCTTTTTTTTTTTTAACTAGATTTATAAAGAGGATCATATTGGGATATACGGAAAAACAAGAGGATCGGAAACGAAATATAATATTTTTGTGCGTTAATGATTCAAGCAGCTTTAATTTGTCTCTCCAGTCTTCAACCAATTGTGTGCGCGTGCGTGCGGTCGTGAAACAGATGGGTATATGCGACTGCTTCTTTTTTCAGGGCACGCAAATATTCTGATATACATATATTAGAAAAAGCTCGCCAAAGCTCGCTCTTTAATTCCATTTTGTAACTTCGAAGATTTCTAGACTGTGAATGCAAGGTGGTGGAGTACTTAATTAGCTATAGATAACTTGTAAAGCAAGAGAAAAAGAAATAGAAAGAATCGCACGGCACAACTTTAGAATGAATCTTTCCCAACACGTAGGAATTAGAAGCTGCTCTGTTTGTGTCATCCTCTCCCCAATTCTACCTCTATGGTTTTATTTATAAGTCTATTTTGATTAAAAATTTTGATCTTATTTATAAGTCTAATTTCATATAATAAATGAGATTGTAATGATTTCACCCATATTAATTGTACTCATGAAGATAGAAAGAGAAGAAATAGTTGAAAAATACTCAATCATAAATGAGGGTAAAGTTGAAATTTTATCTCACAATCGAAAGTAAACTAAATCTTCTTGGTATATGAGATTTGATCAAAATAGAATCAGAGTAGTATGGATTACATTATATAAAATTAGAAGTATTCTATATATATAGTGATCTCTCTTATCCGCACCGGCCAATTGCGAGAGGCAAAATGCTTTCTGCTTTTAATTATCCTTCTGATGATCTAATGAACACGAAAGGTATCTATTGTGTAAAAGAGAGTTAAGATTAAATTATGTCTGTTTTGCTACAATTTATTTTCTTTATTTCTTTTCATCTTCATTCAAATTGACGCTTTCCCCACCTATTTATCTTTTTCCGCCAGGAAGCTAATCAAGAAATCTGGCATTCATTCTTTTTGTTAACGTGTTGTGAATTAAAGGACAGAGTTTGGTATAAAATGACATAACCCTGAATAAGGAACCAAGTTGTGGTCATCATCGTCATCAAAACCTGAACAAATGGAGATAGAGACGGGAGATGCTTTTCCCACATTTGCTGCTTTTCCAGCGTCGGAGGTTGAATCGGAGGGTGAAGATTATCCAATTCCTGAAGAGGAAGAAAGTAGTGAATTATCACAGTCCACATTCAAAGGTGACTGGGACAAGGTGGTGGACTTATACAAAACACAACCAGGGCTTCACAGAAGTGTGATCAATAGCTCAAGAGACACAGCACTGCACATGGCCATCAGTGCCGACACAGAAGATGTTGTGGAGAAGCTTGTAGCGTCAATCGTCGACTATCAGAACAAGGAAGCTCTGAAAATGAAGAACAACAGAGGCGAAACCCCGCTGCATCGCGCAGCCACAAGGAAATCGGTGAAAATGTGCGAGTTTATCGTAAAGGCGGGACATCGCATGGAGATGGATTTGCTGAGTATTACCAACAAATGGGGCGAGACGCCCATCTTCACGGCGGCTCTTTACGACAGTAAACCTGCCTTCATCTTCCTCCACGGTGCTGCTGAAACAGCATACCCACAGGACACAGAAAAACCGTATCAGTTTCTTAGAAGAACCGGTGGTTCTGAAGATACTGCCCTTCACTCTGCCATTAGGAGGGAGCATTTTGGTGAGCATGTCTCATCATTCGTCTAGGTTTCTCTGTGTTGTATTATTAATACATATATATGCAGATTTGGCATTCCACGTGATCATATTGTACCCAGATCTAGCGGGCAAATCCGATGTAAAGGGAATTACTCCTCTTCACGTCCTTGCCAGCAAGCCTTCTGCCTTCAGAAGTGGCCTGCAGCTCTCCTGGTGGAAGCAAATCATATACTACTGTAAGTAATAATATTTCTAATTAAATTTAAAGCATCATTTGTGTGTGTAGCTAGTATTCTTCGCATGGAAAAAAATAATGGTCTAGTTATTAATATAAGGCATATTTAACTAATTTGATTAAATTAAAGAGGTTAATTAAGTTAATTGATTAATATTAAGGGAACATCAATATAGACAAATTAAGAAAAAGTTGATAAATATAAAACTTATGTTTTATATTTAGGACCATAATCAATTTTCTAAATATATATCATATTAAAGAAGATGGAAGTAACATAAAATTAATTGTCAGCTTTAGCAAAGGCTGAATGCGTTCCTACAATTAATAACTCTAGCGTTTCTGCGAGATAATTATTGTTTTTTTTTTTTTTTGGAGGAAAGGTATCCGTGTGAATAAGCTGAAATATGATAAGGGATGTACATTCACTTCGAGAACATCAGCTACGAATCACAAGTGTCCGGCCCCGGAGAACTACCTGACATGTTATCAGTTCCTTTGGAGTGCCTACACGAGTAATATACACTTTCTCCAATTCTATAAATACAAGTTTCAGTTACTTTTTTATTTTTTTGAAAATATTAAGGAAGTTAATTAAATTAATCTAAAGTATTTATATTTATTATTTTTCATCAAATTAATTTGTCTGAGTTATAATCTGATATATAATCTAATCATACACAATATATAATATGATTATGTAACTTGTTTAACTTTCTTAATCTCAAAAAAAAAATCAAGTAGGACTTAAATTATTCTAAATTATTGAATGCAACAACTCAAGATTCCTCTTAGCAATTATTTTTCAAATTTATGACAGTTGTCAAGAAAATTAAAGACTTTTGGCCGAGACAGGCCAAATCATCAGGTGGCGAATTAGGAGGTAAAAGCCAAACAAATTCATACTCCTCCATGGATATGATCTTTGACTTAAAAAGTTATACTTTGACTAACTGTCATGCTGCGCAGGAAAGAAGAAAGGAGAGGATCTAGAGGCGCCAAATAACTCCTATGTCAATAAAAATATTCCACAGAATTATACTACCCTTTATGAGCTTCTGGTCTTTGTCTGCCTAACTTTGTTTCGCTTCTCGGGATTTGGTATATATACCCAATTCAAGTTTCATTTCTTGCACTCATCATTATATCTAAAATTCACAAGAGGCCTCGTGAATAATGTTTGATCATTTTTAGATTTAACGTAAATCTATGATTTGACTCTCGTATTTAATTGTAAAATAAGTTAAGAAGAATTATATTATTTATAATATGCAAGTAAATATAGTGTGGCATGTGTTGGACTTAAATTTATATTAACAGTACTCTTTTTTTTATGAATTGAATTATTTGACAGAGTTGATAGTTAACAAAATAAGGGAAGAGAAAGAAAAGCATGAATGGTGCGTTCAGATATTGAAGGCACTCATGGAAAAGCACAATACAGCATACATTACCGAAGGAAGAGATCCGACCGGAATAGGAAAGGTATTTGATCCGAGACAGCAGAAATCACTACCAACCCTTGCTCAAGTTCAAAAGGGTATTATAGTCTCTCCCTTGAATTTCCACTTCTTTCAAATCAAGCATACTATACATCTGCTGTGTTAATTAATCCAACACTAACATTTACATTTAGAGTTTATTGTTTCTGTTTTCTATTTTATTGTTTTAAAAAAGTGTTATAAAATTATTTTTAAAAACAAGTATTTTTTTTTAAAAAAATTGGATAATTGTTTTAAAAAAAATCTGTTCTTGAAGTGACATATTAGCGGTTGTCACCGACAATGACGTGACGGTGGTTGTGTGATATGGATTGGTAGTTGCTTCACAAAAATAATAAACAGAAAAACAAAAACAAAAAACACTAAAAAAATTATTCTGGCTTTTCAGTTTTAAAAAACAACTTTATATTTATATTTTTTGTTTTTTAACAAAACAACTTATTGAAAACAGTTTTCTAAAAAAAAAAAATTAAAACAAATATTTAAAAAGAGAATCAAATATGCCCTTAGTTTGTCGTTGTGATAGTATTGACGGATTTGAATATTAGCAGGCAATAAGGGTGGGGACACAGATAAGGAGCCTGAAGAAAAACAAACACCCTTGTTGGTGGCAGCCCATAATGGTGTAATTGAAGTGGTCAACGAAATCCTAAGCCAATTACCGGTGACCATCTACGAAACCACATCATCAAAGGAGAAAAATATATTGCTGGTAGCAGTGGAGAACAGACAACCCAGTGTTATTGAGGCAGTTCAGAAACAAGTGAACAAAGAATCAATGCTTAATCTTTGGGCTGACCTCATTAAATCAGTGGATACTGATGAAAATACTATATTGCACTTAGCAGCCAAGTACGAGAAATCCAAGACTCATCCTTGGCAGATTCATGGCACTGCCATGCAGATGCAATGGGAAATCACGTGGTATGAGGTAATTAATCAACTTACCTAGCCAAATCGATCATTCCGTCGCTAACTAATTAATGATAGTCTTTTTTATGATAAAATCGTACAATTCCGTCACTAATATACTATTTTTATATAATTATGTTTAATTACGTGCCATCCTCACAATTAATTAAACTCGTACCAATTATATATATGTCCATATATGTCCATGTACGTACGTATTTTAACGATGGAATTTAAATTGCAGTATGTAAAATCGTTGTCACCACGCCACTTCCTTTCCCTAGGCAATGCACAAGGCCAAACTCCGGAACAAATCTTCACCAAAGGTCATGAAGAGCTAGTCAAAGAGAGTGGCGATTGGCTTAAGGATACGTCTGAATCTTGCTCAGTGGTGGCTGCGCTGGTTGCCGGAGTTTCCTTTGCAACGTCGAGCCAAGTCCCCGGCGGCACTAACGGCGATACTGGCAAGCCAACGCTAGAACATCAGCCGGCGTTTGAACTTTTCGCTATCACCGCACTTATTGGACTCTGCTTCTCTGTCACTGCACTGATCATGTTCCTTTCCATACTCACCTCTCGGAAACTAGCCAGAGATTTTAGGAGAAATTTGCCACTGAAGATTCTTTTGGGCTTAAGCTCGTTGTTTGTGTCCATTGCCTCAATGCTTATATCTTTTTGCGCGGCTCATTTCTTCGTGCTTGAGGACAAATTCAAGAAAGCAGTGTTCCCTCTGTATGTAGCCACTTGTCTTCCTGTTTCCTTCTACGCAATCGTACAGTTTCCGCTCTACATGGATCTTTTGAAATCCATTATCAGACGGATTCCGCAGTCACTTCCTTCTGGCCATGTATGATTATGTATTTTCCGAGCCACGGAATTTCTAATCTTCCTTTCCTTCATTAATTTGCTTGCTACCCTCTCAATTGGTTTTCGTCATATTGAAACCTACATATTGTGATGGACCTACAATAATGGCTTTTCCTCCACCGTTCGGAAAAGTAGTTCCGTTCTTTGTTCCTTGTTCTTATTGTTTGCTTATTAGGGGAGTGATCCAACCAAAAATTTCATTGTACGGCCGCGACAGTTTTAATGGTAAATAAAAGTATGTGTTCTCGTGAAGAATCAAATTAATTGATTATTGATTAAAAATTACATTTCTCAGTATTAATAAAGTTGATCAATTAAAATTAAAATAATAGAGTGAAATAATATTTAAATCAAATAAAAAAAAGTCTCAGGCTAAGTAAACAACCACAATCTAAAAATATTTACGTTTTGGATGTTATCCCACTAAATTATTTATACAAAAAACTTAATCAGGGTCTTAAAATGCTTGTTGTTTCACTTATAACCCTACCTCAATTAATCATGTAATCTCTCACCCAATTATACTAGCTAGGTGCAATCAACACAAATATCACTCTAATTTAATTATATGGAGTCTTTCATGTATATGTTTATCTTAAGTGAAAATTAAATTAAAATCTTTGATTCCACGTTACTTAATCCCAAGGTAAATATAAACTTGTATAAGTATCTTTAATTTTGTATACGCATTATAAAGTATACTTCAAATTTACTAAATCATGAGGGAGATTAGAAACCAAGTTGATATAAGCAACCTCAATGTATGCCGTTCGTCGTTGGTTTTTAATTATAAAAAATCATTTACGTATAGATAAGATGCTTTGTGTCAAAACTTAAATTAAGCTAAGCATGAAAGGTTAGATTATGGTGAGACATTAAAATTAGGTAACAAACTATTTTTTTTAAATAAAAATGACAATTTCTTTCTAAAATTAATTAATTGCTAGTGACTTTGTCGCATATATAATGAATCTAATCACATGCATTGAGTGTTTCTTTAAGTATGAACTTGCCTGTTTAATTCTTTTAGGTGTCGTGACGCGAATACATAAGTTTTACAATTTTTATTAGGTAAATGATGAAAAAAATTAATAAATTACTTTTTCATGTCTTTTGCCATGTATTTCATTATAATGTGATATAGCAAATGGTGTTAATAATAAAAACAGTAAGGGGACCTTTGGGTACATAAAATTAAAGTGCACGAGTGTTTAAACTTCTAAAGGTGAATGGAGATGGAGTTATTTGCGACTTATTCAAAATTTAATGAAAGTTTTATAATTTTTGCTTAAATTGAAACATACGATAAAACTTCTACAAAAATATGCCTTATATTATATTTTAAAAGAGAAATGGATACAATCTGTGCCATCATAATTAGATATTAGGCCTATCTATTTTTCTTTATTTTTTATTCAACGCTCTCTCGCCTCCCACCTTCCTCCCAGAAAAAAAAGAAAAAGAAAAAAAGAGTAACACAAAATATAAATTGATCTATATTTTATATACCAAGGGATGGTTAATAATTTAAAAAATATATGTTGACTAATGGAAATATAGTATTATAAAAAGGGGGTATTCTTAAAAATGTTATTAACCACCCCTCCCGTCCTTAATGTAAGATAAGATATAGAGTGATCTTAGAAAACAATGAAAATCAAGAGGATAATCTCTCCGTGCTTAGGGGTTAACTCAATACGATTCTATAAATCTTTTCGATTTGAGATTCATGTTATAGAATAGCCCTGTTTCTTGTTTGTCTCGCCCAATCTACAACTATTTATGAAGCTTGGGGTGCCTCTAACACTTTCTTCCAGAACGTCCGCCTCTTCAGCAAGTTTTCCATTTGCCAAGTCAAACTCAACTTCAAACTCAACTTTATTCTAGGGTGTGCTTGATAGGAGTGAAAAAGGAAAAGCAAACTGCCAGAGCTAAAGAAAATTAAAACACTCACCAATATAATGTCCCTTATGTGTTGACAAAAAAAAAAAAAAAAAAAAAAAAAAAAAAAAAAAAAATCCCTTATGACTAAAAATAAATTTCAAAACAAATAACTACAGCAAGACTTCCAGGAATGTCCCTTGGTGCAGGATACGCGAGGGGCTTAAACAGAATAGATCCTGGAGGACTATATACGCACAATAAGGAACACGGTTTGAAATTAACATGGAAGAAGTAATATGTGAAGCAGCATAAATAAGACGAAACCTGGCCAAATGGTATGATTGAATCTCAGGACGGGGGAGAGAAGAGGTGAGGATTGAGAGATTTTACCCAAAGAGAAGACGCAGAGAAAATAGCATAAAGACATATTAGTAAAATCAATAAATTTAGAAATCTCTAATGATGAATCTTGGCCTGATTAGAGATTTGATAAAAGTGCAGGCCTAAATCTGAATTGAGGTATTTCAAATGGATTTAAGTGGGATATGTCCTTTTGAAAATGCATATCATATATTAACCAACTTTAACTAATTTTTTTAATTTAATTAAATTAGATAAATATATCTTATATTAACAACAAGAGAGAGTAATATTTAAATTTTATTAGAAAGATGTCTATATTTAACATCTCCATATTACAGCTCAAAATATAGGGGATATATGGCCGGTGCTTTCCTCCGCAGGGCAAAGCGAAAGCTCTCTCTCAAAGTGTCAATTCAATTTTGTAATTTTCCAGATTGCTAATTTGTGAGCGCAAGATGGGAGGCAATTAAATTAAAGCACAATCGAAGGAATATTTGACTTGAGAGTGGTGCCTTTAGAATGAAACAGCTATAATTGCCGACACGTATGAATCAGAAGCTGGTCTGAACCATATATTTGCACATATATCCTTTTTTTCAACAACAACCATATATATGAAACACCACTCATGACTTAGTACGGATGGAAGATTTAGTATTTATTTTTTGACGTTTACAGTACGCGTTGGATTCCAGAATTCAGCAGAAATATAATTAAAGTTGTAAGGCAGAATAAAACAAGAACTATATGAGCATAGCATGAGAGCTTGGTGCTCACAGTTGTATTTCTTAAAAAGAAAAAGCGCCGTCTCCTACAAAAGGAGCAAACTACATACATATATTAATTCACAGGTACCCCTACATCATCTTCGATTCCCACCCCTTTCTCTGTTGTCGCACTTTTCTTTTTATATTTCTTTCAATTATCAATTAATTCAAATTGATATTAATTAAATTCATGCCAACTATTTTCACATTTTGTTGTTAACACACATCTATAACCCAATACCGGAAGAAATTGTTTCGGAAGAGTCTATGTACCAAAGGTTAGGAGCCAATATAATGATGTCAGAATATATGTGTTGTGTCCATATATATGCTTTCCAACGTCTTGGGATTTGTTTCTAGATTAATGCTGCTCACCACATTTGAAGGTAACTGGTGTGGATGCTCATCAAATTATTAAGCACCCACATCTCGTCAGATTTGATCTAAGACTATCCAAATTTAATAATTTTTAACTGATAAATTTTATATAAAAAGTTTTTTTTTTGTTTTTGAAAAACCGTTTGTTGAGATATATTCATTAAAATATTTGTTTTTCAAAAGAATAAAGATGAAACCATTGGGATCCCGTTTGAGGTGGTAAACAACGCGTTCCACGTATACGACATAATGAAAAGAGAAAACGGTTATCACCTGACACTGTGAAAACTGAAAAGAGATTCCTCTGTACTGTACGCACACAGTACATGGTAGGCGTTTGGCGGACGTTAATGTGGTAGTATATAAAGCGAGTTTTGTTTTGGGAACAAAGCGACCACCACTCCGTATTACCATCTTAATTAATTAATTACGTTATTGGTTACGTTCTAGTGCAACATTGTAGTATCATGGATCCTGCTGGTATGGACGTTAACGTGGAACTTCATATGACGGCGCTGAGTTTATACCATTCCACCCAACAAGGAGATTGGGAGGAAGCTTTGGCGACGTTAAAAAAAAAACCAGGTATTCACGAGATGCCAATCAACAGCTCCGGCGACACCTTGTTGCATGTGGCGCTGAAGGACTACAAATACGATAGGGAGGAGGAGATAGTGGATGAAATCAAGAAGAACCAGTGGTGGTCGGCGTTGGGAACACAGAACGATCGAGGGGATACCCCACTGCACTGTGCAGCATCAATAGGGTCCCTCAAGATGTGTGTGGCCATCGCCGAAGCTCACTGCGGCGACAACAAACTGAGTGAAGCTCGCAACCAGAAAGGAGAGACTCCTCTCTTCTTGGCTGCTCTTCATGGCCATAAGGATGCTTTTCTTTACCTTCATCACTTTCGTTGCCCCGACCAGTCCAGTAGGCTATGGCAAAGAAGAGACGGAGAGACAGTCCTTCACTGCACCATTCGTCGAGAACACTTTGGTTACTTACTCCTTATTATTAATCAATTTCATCTTCATCCTTTGTTCTTAATTGGTAATTATTTATTAATTAGTTGATTTTTGTTCACATTCACAGACTTGGCATTTCAAATCATTCTTCTGTACAAAGATGATATTGTGGGCTCTGTGGATGAAAAGGGAATCACCCCTCTCCATATCCTGGCCGAAAAACCTTCCGCCTTTGAAAAAAGCGGCAACTTTAGATGGTATAACAAGCTTGTCTACAATTGTAAGTATACGTACTTCTAGTATTTATTTACTTTTTCCCTATTAAAAAAAAAGTTGGAGCCAACATGGATGAGATCCATGGGTCCCCGCATTTCATTACATGTGATCCCTTGTTGGACCTCTTCCACATTACCGGCCAAGAGAAAAGGATAGTTCATGAAATAAAAAGAAAAGGTAAGAGAGAAAAAAAATAATGAAAGAAAGAACATGCATGAGCACGTTTGCATGGATGCCAATTTGTAAATTCTTAGAATAACAATGAAATTGTCATTAGTGTACTGGATGTTTTAATAATTGAATTTTTATTTATTTTCCTTTTGTGACGTAAGGCTTAATCGTGAAGACATTGATGGGGAGCCTCGAGCAGCAGTCAAACAACAATGACACATTGCTCAACCGGACTGGCAAGTTTATTAATGAATACATATTTGTATATTTTTATTTTGCTCAGCTTTTAGTCTTAAAGTAGTTAGTTGCATGCTGTACGTACGTTCGTAGGCGAGTTAGCCTGGCTAGGTCCATGGCTCGTTTGATTTTGATCTTATTCTTCTTTAATATATAGTTAACGTTTATTATATGATCTGCTGTTCATGTTTTGTTGTACAAATTAAAGGAGAGGATGCAGAAAACCCAGGTTACGTGGGATATAGTAATGTGGCGCCGCCAAATTATTGGACATGTTATGACATTTTAGTGTGTCTATTGACTCTATTCATCTGTTTTATTCAGCCTGTCGTTAAAACCATTGGTACGCTTTCTCTTCATAATTATAATATTAGTAACTGACAAGCTGGCTTGTGCTCATATAACTATATATGTAACGGTCAAGGTTTTGATAATTCTCTGCTGAACGTATGCGTGGTTTTGTTTATATTAAGGGTTACAAGATTTGAAGGAGAAGAAAGAAAAGCACGTTTGGTGTCGCCAAATACTGGATAAAATTTGGGCACATAAAAATGAAGCATACGTCGGAGGTGGAGGTGCCTTCCAAGGCTATTCCTTACTTCAATCTGACAACAATTTTCCCAAACCTCGTGATCATCAGATCGGTGCCATACAAGGTTTTTCACTCTTAATTCACGCATATATTATTATTTCATATTAGACAAGTTCTATGTAACTAAGAATCACCCGATTCTCCTGGGCTTGTGGCACTGGGGATGTTATCCATTCCACTTTCTTACTCACATTCAAGAAACCAGACGTCGTTTCACTAAAGAAGGAAAGAAAGAAATTATACTCAAAATAATGAACTCAAATAACTAGCCTCATTATTGTGTGTGCGTGTGTGTAACTATATAGATTATGGATTGCTAGACTAGCTGGGGCCAAAATTTCTAAATAGAATGCCACCGATCCATCATTTAATAATTGCAAATGCAGGTGGTGGTGAGAACATAACAGTGAGACCAAATGATGGTGGCAATCACAACCAGCAGAAAAGGTAGTCTAAATTTCTCACTCTCCCTAGAAATACTATAATTGATTGTACGTCGGTAATAACATAGGAACCAAAGTTTGGGTCTTCGAATTATTCTTATTGAAATCTCTATTATATGAACTGCAGATGAAGAGAATGAAGCGATTAAAAAAGTAGATGTGGATGACAACAAATTAAAAGGTAACTACTCTCTAGCATTAGTTATATCAGGCAATGATTTTAAAGCCTGCCCGATCGGCCGGTGCCGGAATCCACAGCGGCTCAGATTTTATGTCTAGGCCGCTTTAGGAGTTAAGCCGTGTTAAGCCGTTCAGAACCGGCTTTTGAGCCGGGAATTGTAGTTAAGCCGGAACCGGAGTGGTGTTCACGGAGTTGGTCTCACTATTCAGTATTTAGTCACAATGAAGAAAAAAGGTTTTTTGCAATTTGAAAAAAAGGTTGATCTGCCCAATGACTTAGAGTGGGAAGATAAAACGCTGTCAGCGCGTTTTTCAATACCTGAGCCTTCATTTTTCAATAACTGAGCCTACAAAAGAGGGGTTTGTTTTAAGGGAAAATTCTAATTAAATACCAAATGAATTTGCAAAATCCCAGAGTGTGACGCGAATTTGTAAAAAGACTTAGAAGTGACAAGGACTTTTGGGGGTTTTGCAAATTCGCACCAAAATAAAAACTATATATCTCACCTCTTTTATGTCTTCTCATTTTTTTCTTCAACATTGTTATCTTATTTTTAGTTTTTATCTATAAGAATTAATTATTTAAAGTTGAACTCATTTGAGTGTATATATATTATATATATATATAGGGTTTAAACTTCTCATGTTATTCTGCGAGAAGAAAAAGATTCCTACACATACATGAAATAGTGGGACCCACATATATATATAATGCTAATTTATATATATATATATATATATGTGGGTCCCACCATTTTATGTGTGTGTAAATATGATAAAACACTTCTCCTACAACATGAGAAGTGTTTTTCCCTATATATATATATGAGGTTTACTTTTCTCATGTTACATGAGAAGAATAAATTTCCTACACACACATAAAATGGTGGGACCCACATATATATAATTCTAATTGTATATATATGTGAGTCCCACCATTTCATGTGTGTGTTGCGTGAAATAATACACTTCTCCTACAATGTGATAAATGTTTTTCCCATATATATATTACTATTTATTAAGGATTTAACGTTTGTCTTGACATAAGGTTATGTCAAGTCACCTCAAAACTACATCGTTTTAAGAGTTAAGGGAATTAATGAAGAGTGTTTTTGTATTTTGTTTTTGTATTTATTATATGAATTTTACCAAAAGATCATTCATTAATTCCACTAACCCCAAAACTACGTCGTTTTGAAAGTTCATTAATTCCTCTAACCCAAAACCCTTGACATAAGCTTATGTCAAATGACATGATAAATGATAACCCCATTTATTAAATATATATTCTATTATTACGTCATCTACTTGATCAGATGGCCCGACCTTTCAACCGTTTAAATCATAAGCCGCTGATCTTTTCGCTAAGACGTCTGATCCGACTTGAATTTTGAAACCTGGAAGTCTAATTCACACAATACTCAATCAATTAAAGTATTTCGCAGCTCCTTTTTGTTCTCTTCTTGTCTAATAAATTGATGTTTCAAAAGAACTGGGAGAACTCCTCACAAGCTTGTTCAACGCCAAAACTAGTGTATCTGCAAGCAAGGCTTTGACCGGATGCTGCATATGCCTAGGTTAGTGGTGTGTGTATCCTCTGTTTCCTTGTTCAGATCCCACTGCACAGCGCCTCTAGCTATATTCATTAGGATTTATTTGCAGGCGACGGGGAGAAGAAAGGAGAGTCGGACAAAAAGGAGTCAGCATTTTTTATTGCAGCAAAAAATGGAGTGTTGGAAATACTGGAGAAAATTATGACGGATAAACCAGGGGCCATCCACGAAACCAACACACAAGGACAAAATGTATTGCATGTAGCAGTAGAGTGCAGGCAACCCCATGTTTTTAATCTTTTCAAAAACCGTCTGGAAAAGGAGAGGATGTGGAATGCCCTGGTTCAGAACGCAGACAATGAAGGAAACACTATCCTCCACTTAGCCGCCAAGCTCTCACAGTACAAGCCCTGGCACATCCCTGGTGCCGCCCTGCAAATGCAGTGGGAAATCAAATGGTTTATGGTATCATCTATTTCTCATCTTCCTCCTCATCAATTATATCAGACAAATATTTTAAAGTTAAGGTGCATTCAGCCGTATCCAATATATAGCCGTGTTTAGTACCCTACAGTATTTGTCGTGTCTTGATGTTAGATGTACCAAAAAAAATGCTTTAAAATGATATACGTAACATGAAAAAAAATACTTTATGGTATTAAATACTCAAGAAAAATATTTTGTGGTGTCAGCTGAAAAAATATTTTAGAATGTTGGATGAGCCATAAAATACATTCAAATGCGGAATGTTTAGTGTATTTTAATCTCATTTACATACAATCTACAGTTTTACTTTGGCAGTATATAAAGGATATAACGCCGCGCTATGTGCTGTTCCTGCCCAACAACAATCACAAGACACCGGTGGACCTTTTTAGAGAAGATCACGAGAATCTAGTCAAAGAAGGTACTGATTGGCTTAACCACACGTCGGAGTTGTGTTCTGTGGTGGCCGCACTTATTGCCGGCGTGGCCTTTACCACCTCCACCACCATCCCCGGAGGCACTCAGGAGGGGAGCGGCAAGCCTTACTTGCAACGCCACCCGGCTTTCAACATGTTTGCGCTCACCTCGCTCCTGGCTCTCTGCTGCTCCATCACCCCTCTCACCATGTTCCTCGCCATCCTCTCTTCCCGCCAGCAGCCTCGAGATTTCCGCAAAGATTTGCCTCTCAAGCTTCTTTTAGGGTTGAGTTCGCTCTTCATCTCCATCTCTTCCATATTGATTTCTTTCTCTGCCGCCTTCTTCTTTGTTCTCAAGGACAGCCTCGAGGAGGTTGTTTTCCCGCTCTACGCTGCCGCCATCTTGCCTCTTACTTTGTATGCCGTCGCCCAATTCCCCCTCTACGCCGATCTAGTCAGAGCTATCTTCAGCAAGGTTCCCCAAGCCAGTAATAGAGAATCTGAGAAGCTTATTATCTGAGACTCTAATTCCTTTTCCATTGATTCTCCCAATTCCTGAATAGTACTCTGTTTTGTTATCAACAGCTCCAGCAAGTCTTTTGAATTTTGAAATGATGATTTTATGGTTGACTTTTTTCAAATTTTATTGATGTGTAAAAATCTCCCCCGATCATCTTGCGAATATGAATTGCTTTGAGAGTTCCACCTCGATCATATATTCCAAAATCGCCACCTTTATTGAATTTGAATTTCTCATGCGTCAACGTTTCCCTCTATCAGAAGCTGATTTGGCGCCATATTAAAGATCTGTGAAATGTTTTACACCCCTACCGGCCTCACCCTTTCGGGTGGCGGGTAGGACTTCATTTTCAAAGTTTGGTGCCAGAAACGGAAGCAACCGATATATTGGTTCCGGATCAAGGGGAATCTATAAAAGAAAACCCATATTACCCACAGAATTCCGTGGGTAAAATTTTTCCGACGGAATATTTCCGTGGGTAAAAATACCGTGACTAATTAATTTACCGACGGAAAAATTTCCGTCGGTAAATTACCTACGGATTAGGGACGGAAAAATTCCGTCGCTAATTACCCACGGAATTCCGTGGGTAAGTTCGTGGCTAATTACCCACGGAATTTCGTGGGTACACTAGTGCAAAAAAGGGCTTTAAGACCGCCTCATTTAGATCGGACTATAGAGAATCAGGTTTTAAAAGTATGATTTGGTGGTAGTTTCGTAAATATACAGAACTTTTTGGACCGAATTATAAAGGATCCGGTCTTAAAAATATTTGTGGCACTTTCAGTAAATATATAGAACACTTTTAAGACCGGATTATAAAAGATCCGGTCTTAAAAGTATAATCGGTGATAATTTCGTAAATATATAGAACACTTTTAAGACCGGATTATAAAATATTTGGTCTTAAAAGTATGGCCGTGGTAATTTCGTAAATATTGTGAGAAGACGCTGATCGAGATGAGTCCGAGAATGCGATGATTTATTCTTTGCTTAATTGGAATTATATACAGAGGCTAATAGGTAAATAATCTTCTCGACTGGCGCGTTCCTATAATCTATGGATTACAATCAGGAATATAATTACGAAATTCAAAAAAACCATGATCTGCTAACTTAATTCCTAAAATCTCTCGAACAACTTAATTAAGATTATTAAAATAAGGAATATAATTACGAAATTCAAAAAACCATGATCTGCTAACTTAATTCCTAAAATCTCTCTAACAACTTAATTAAGATGATTAAAATCATGAATATAATTACGAAATTCAAAAAACCATGATCTGCTAACTTAATTCCTAAAATCTCTCCAACAACTTAATTAAGATGATTACAATCAGGAATACAATTACGAAATTCAAAAACCATGATCTACTTACTTAATTCCTAAAATCTCTCTAACAACTTAATTAAGATAATTGCACAATATAATTGTATATACTAACTAATTAAATCTGAATTTCCAACAAATATATAGAACACTTTTAAGACCGGATTATAAAAGATTCAGTTTTAAAAGTATGACCGGTGACAATGTCGTAAATATATAGAAGACTTTTAAGACCGGATTGTAAAAGATCCGGTCTTAAAAGTATGACCTAGTAGCAATTTCATAAATATATAGAAGACTTTTAAGACCAGATTATAAAAGATTCGGTCTTAAAAGTATTACCGGTGGCAATTTCATAAATATATAGAAGACTTTTAAGACCGGATTATAAAAGATCTGGTCTTAAAAGTATGACCTAGGTGGCATTTCGTAAATATATAGAACACTTTTAAGACTGAATTATAAAGGATCCGGTCTTAAAAATATACTTTAGATCTGTTTTACAAACAACCGGTCTTAAAAGTGTTAAAAAAAACTAAATTAGCTAAACTCGTTAAGTCCGTGAGCGTGCTTGTTTTCTTGGTGTATAACATTTGCTTAGTTATAGATTCAACGAGTGTCCCAAGAGCCTCATGGGTCAAATCCTTAGCAAAAATGACATCCTCTTCCTCTAACCTACTTGCAATCTTCGTAAGTCATCCTAAGAGCCACACAGTCAAATCCTTGGCAACGTTGGCAGTGAGATGCTTCGAGGGTTTTGCGATGGCATCAACTCCAATCTTCAAGAACGGCGCAAGCGTCACGCTTCGAGGATTCTGGACGACGGCGGCTCCTTCCTCTTTGATCTATGGCTCCTCCCACACCGCCTTCACACAGAGCTGGCTTAAAATCAAACCCAGATCTCTTCTTGCTTAAGTCTGTTTGCTCCTACCTTGACCGCTCCTTCTCAGATCTGGACTTTGATTTTGGTTGCTTGAAGCTTTGCTAGCATCGACAAGAGGATCCTGCTCAGATTTCGTTGCTTTAAGCTTGTGATTTTTTTTGTAGATCTGGACTTCAATTTCACCTCTGATTTTATATTGATTCAAATTCGATTTCCATGGTAAATGATTTCTATTTCTTGTTATGTTTTCTTATTTTTGAACTTTGTATTCATCTTTTCGTTTTTCTTGTTGGTGTTGCTTCCAATCTTCTCTTCTTTTTTGTTCTTTTTTGTTGGTGTTGCTTCCAATCTTCTCTTGATTCTCCGTCGCCGATGACGGAGGGACATTCAAAATGTTGCCAGATCTGGTGATTTGGGACCGGTTGTTTCATTTGGGTTTTTGTCCTTTTTTTAAAAATTATTTTGAAACATTTTTAAGACCGGATATTTCAAAAGTTCGGTCTAAATTTTTAAGACCGGTCGTTCATTCGGTCTTAAAAGTTACAGACTTTTAAGACGCCTGGAACAAGACCGGTCGCAGATCCGGTCTTACGATACCTCTTTCGTCCGGTCTTAAAGCCCTTTTTTGCACTAGTGGTAATGACAAAATTCGTGGGTAATTTAAGCAATTTTTGTCATGCGCGTTCTCATCTACTTTTTTTAATTATTTTTTTGCTGAACGTTTTTTTTAGGCCATTTTTTTATATTATAATTAAAATGCACTGAAACAAAAATAATAATCATATAGATAGAAAGCTAAACAAGTTCAAAACACATATTCATATAAATGTCACAATTTAAAGTCACTACAAGGGAAAATAGATACAAACAGTTACCAAGTTAGTTTTTACAAAAGCAATAAAAATATTCAACTATCATTTTCATTGTCTTGATGGGGAGCCTCATCATTGGTGGCGGGGTTAGAGAGATTAGGTAAGTGAATCCCAAGTGCTTGCAATCGACATAATTATTTCGTTCGTGATTGCAAGCTTGCAACTTTTTCTTTCATTTGAGTCATCTCCGTTTGTATTTACGGATCCACCGTAGAGTTGACGAAGGTGTGGAAGAAGAACCAATATCTTCATCTTCAGATCCCAACCCATAGATTCGCCCCTTCTTGTTCTTACCACCAATAACCTCTAACCACAAATTATATTCATCTTGATTAGACATGATACCTCCTCCCTCAGAATTGATAGATTCCTTTCGTCTCAGAAATTCATCCTGCAAACGAAATACATAAGTTACATGTTAACCTTTATTTAGCTATATAAAGACAACAGAATATTAACCTTTAGATGTTTACTGAGTTAATTCAAAGAACTATCCAAATCCCACAATACAAATTATCTTCTTTCTTTCAATCATTAACATCAAATAGCCAAGGTAAAAATATTCCATTAATTTTACTGCCTTCAAAAAGATTCTGGCAATGATAGTAGAATGAAAAGCTGCAAAACACTTAATAAAAAATAAAACCAGAATCCCTCATTCACGAAAAACATTTTCGAGATCATACATGCAGGAATAGGGGCCTGAAGCTAAGTTGAAGAAATTGAAAACGAAGGCCACATACAGACAATTCTTTGATTCTCATCTTTTCAATTATATCATTCACACTGTACTAGGTACAACAACTGCATATACATATATGTGTGGGTCTACCTTGTGTGTGTGTGTTTACGTGTATATGTATATGCAGTTATCTCCAGGAATCATGCAATTATATTGTAGAATGAAAATCTTACAAAAAAGCTTATTATACTTGTACAAAGAAGAGGTCATTTTAAAAATAAAGAGAGTAATTAGAAAATAAAACAAAAATCTAAAAGCATATTCCTTCCCCTCTTGGCTCTTGCTATCACAATATACACAAATCATTCCTCAAACACTTCCCACAATCAAATGCAAACCCTATAATTCTATAGAAAGACAAGCATGGATAAGGAAGTTTACAAGAACTAATTAATTGAGCATTTCAATATTGAATGTAAACCAAATATTTGAAGGTGTATCCCTTCCATAATCTTTCAATGATCAAATATTGATCAACTGCCCATATATATATAAAAAAAATAGAAAATGACAAGATAATACATAAGATTATCATAACTATTATGGTTCAAAATTGGGAGAATAAATCCTTATATTAGAAAGTAACTTCAAAATGTAGCTAGATGAAACTTCTAGTAGAAGTAGGAGAACAGATCAAATCATCATCACTAATATGGTCTTTTTTGTTGTATGATAGACAAATTGCCTTGCAAATCATGTTCTCAAGGGGTAAAATTAGATGAAATAAAAACTGTTTCTTAAAAGATTAGAATCTAATGCTGAGAAAAGAATTTTAGACAGATTTAATATTAACATCTAAAATAGGAAAGATAACAACTTCAAGAAAATGGCATGTGTTCTAATGCAAACACAAATATCTGAATCATCTGATCCTTATGCTAATTAATTAAGAGATATTCCAAGCTAGCTACCAAGTGAATGATGTCAAGAACTTACATGCATTGCAGCCGCACAATGATCTACAAATTGCCCAGTTTGGTCATTCAAATGAGTCTTTTTAAACAATTCAAAGACCGAGGGCTCTCTTCCCAAATTATCAGTCTGCAGTTATTTATAAAGATGTATTACATGAAGCATTACTAAATGATGAGTGAATCAGATGAAAAAAAAGTCTTACCATCCTCCTTTTATGTTCACTATTAGGAATACTACCCCTTTATGTTGAGTACCTCCGTGCGAGATGCTCGATTGGTTCTCGCCGTGTCACAAATGCTTTGATACTTAGGGGATGTCTAGTACCTCTCTAACTGATCCATCACTTCACATGGAATCCAGTGTGGCCTCACTTGCTTGTGGAAGAAGTCCCTCCTGACTGTATACATTGTTCCTCTAAAGATTTCTTGACACTTGGCATTCCAAATTCTCCTAATATCATTTTCATGTTGAGGATGCCACTTATATTTTCTCTGCATAATTGAAAAAGAAAAAAGATAAAGTATAAAAACATAATGAGGTAACAAAAAGGCATAACACAAATATAAGGGATAAGGTATACCGCCCATTCTTCGAACCACATTTGCCTATAATTGGCAGGGATAACTTTCCATGAGTGATATGGATGGTCAAATTTCCCTTCAATAACAGGAAGAATTTCCCGAACAGAACAAACAAGAGGATTGAACCTAGTAAAAATTGTAACAATACCAATGTAAATTTGATAAAGGATTTATGATATACTCGCTTTATGCAAAGAAATAATTTAAGGAAATTATGACTTACGTTTTTTCTCTGGATATATCCATGTTCGGCCATCTACGGGATCACGACCCCAAGGTAATGTACTACCTTCCTGTGGAGAGGGGGTGCGAAGGGTGCGAAGATTCTATGGCAGGAGATGGCATGTGAGGAGAAGGGACTTTGTCTGGAGAAAATGGGGGTCTCACAAAAGCTATTGATGGTCTAACTACTTTAGGTATAGATGAAGTAGTCGTCACAAGAGGAATAGGAAACATAGGACGTTGTTTGGGAATTGAAGACCGTAGAACCGATCCGCCGCTAGGACGCCGTGAGCCAGGGCTAGACATCTACAAATTCATAGTGAGAGTTTAGTTAGTAACAAGAAAGTAATAAATCATGAAAAACTTGAATGAAAAAAAAACTGAATCAATTACAAGTCAATGCAAGAAAAGTCACCTCAAGAACGAAAAAAAAACAAAATTTATAAAACCTAATAATTTATATATTTTCATCTTCATCTTCATTTTCGTCTTCGTCTTCATCTCTGTCCCATCTTCATCTTCATCTCCGTCTTTGTCTTCATCAACATCTTCAACATCATCATTTGTATCGTCTTCTTCATCTTCTTCGTCTTCTTCATCTTCTTCTTCTTCTTCTTCATACTCCATGTTATCCACTAGCATATCCACGTATTCGTACTGAATTTCAGATGCAACAGTGTCAGGTATTGGCAGAGTTACTGTGTCCTCATGCACACTTATTGGCAGTACAACTTCGAGTTCATCCACTTGAAATGGCCCCACAATTGTTTCAAATGCAGGAGTGTTAATGATGCTACGAGCCTTGATCTTAATAACAGATAACCAATTTTCCTTTTGACGACAACAAGGATAAGGCATGTAGTATACCTGCATTGCTTGTTGGGCCAAAATAAATGGGTCATACTTATTGTACCTCCGTGATGCATGGACTTCAACAGTCCGAAATTGTGGATGAACCTTGGTACCACGATTCGGTGTTGGATCAAACTAGTCACATTTAAACAACACCACTCTCTTCACAGGCACACCCAAATATTCAAGTTCAACAATCTCTTGTAGAATGTCGTAAAAGTCGTATTCTACTTGTGTATAGTCAGTTCCCTTAATACATACACCACTATTGTTGGTTGATTTATGAAGGGCAAATTCAGCTGTATGAAACTTGTACCCATTGATGAAGTACTTAGCCCATGTTCTCACTCTTCTCTTTGGGTGCCAAGCAATGTCATGTAAAAATAAATCCTGAATATTGTTGGCAGGATTTTAACCTAAGTGACATCAATAAGGCTCATGTCAAATAAGGTTTGTTCTAGGTAATTTATTCATAACATTTGAGTACTTACATGATCTTTAAACCATGATGCAAATCTATCATTGATTTGAGCTTCTATCTCATTGTCTGTTATTTGAGGGTTCTCTTCCTTTAATGTCTCGATGAAAGAACTGCATATCAAGTTATGTGTTAACCATGCATATATTCAACACAGAACCGGATTTATGAAAGTTTAACATCCCTTACTTCATATATGGTTGCATGATAATCTTTGAATTCATGATATTTTAAATGCAAAAAGAAGCTAAAAACTTTATCATTGTCATGCTTTAATGTATCAATTAGCTAAATATGTGATTTCATCTTCATAATGAGTTTTTAGACTTTATTTGCATTAATCTTGGTCACATCTTGAGTTTGGATTCAAAACTGAACTTTAGTCACATTCTTACTACAATTGGGTCGTGAATACTGTTCGGTATTTTGGGTATAACTTGAGTTCTAGAAGTCCAATGGATCTTCAATTTACATTTTCAGAAAGCTAAGAGGAAGCCCTACAAATCTTATGAAGAGCCCAAAAGCCAAATCAGATGTTTAGAGGGCCAAAATGGGCCTGGAAGCCGAAACAGGCTGCTGTCACTGGACTCTGGAATGACGTTCGGTATTTGACCCATAACTGGAGTTACAGACCTCCAAATTAGGTCCGGTTTGCGCGGTTGGAAAGCTGACATTCAGGGCAACATTTAATATGAAGACCACGTGGTCTAGATCCGCCTTTTTCGGGGTGTAATCTAGCTTGCAAATGACGCGTTTTTGTCCAGCTTGCAAATGACGCGTTTTTGGAGGTGGAAAGTGGTTCAATGATTCTTCCATATTTGCCACCAATTAAAATGACGCGTTTTTGGAGGTGGAAAATGGATGAATGAGATGCCCAATTTTCCTATAAATAGATGAAGAGGCTGAAGGGAAACACACACCTTGGAGAGACCAAGATCTCTCCCATTCTAAGTTCCTTCTTTATTTCTTGCCTCCTACTTGGGATGGCTTAGTTTTAATAATTCCTTTTAATTATGTTATTTTGATTTTATGTTCTTCTTCTTTTTCTTCTATGGATTCATTATGTTCTTGAGATTTATTTTGGAATAGAAGCTTTCATTTTCTTTAATTGTTCTTCGTGTTCTTCATGTTCATGATGAACTTGTTCATGTTCTTCATGATCATGATGAACATCTTTCTTTCTACATTTTCATTTTACATAGCCATGCTTGGCTAAGTTTCGTGATCGACCCATGAGTTGAGGATTCCATGGTGTCATCCGGAGGACTTGTGCTTTAATCAGAATCGACTTGTTTCTATTGATTTTAATCGGATCCGATTATAGTCATGGATTGGGTATTAGATTTAATATCCGATTGAAATCCCAAGGACATAGGTTGGATCGGGTTGTAGAGCGTTGTGCGATCGTACAAAGCGAGCTCGCCACGTGTTCGATCAGATGCTAGGCGATCGTCTAGTCGAGGGAGTTTCGGACAAATGCAGAGATTTCGGTTTGTCTAGAATCAATCATAAGTTCAGTTATTCTATTTTTGTTCGATGATGGAAGGTCTTGGAATCCCATTCGGGTTGATCCGTTTTAATTTGATTAATCTTACATTTTTCTCATTCTATCTTTAATTCTTATTCTAAATCCAACAAAAACCAATCCCCCTTGTTTTTATTTCATTTGCATGATATCTAGATTACTTAGGAATCAATAAAAGGCTCCTCGAGAAGAGAGAACGATCCTAGGTTTGCCTATACGCAATCCTTGGTTAATTGTTGATTGTGGACCCCAAGGCTAATGACAAAAGGTCTTCATCATTGCACCTCATCACAATTCATTAAAATGAATGTGGTCGCGGCTTTCACTTCTTCATCTGCCAAGAAACGTAAATTACACGCCCTAGAAGGTCTTCCTCGATGATTAAAAAGTGAAGTTGTTGGAAATTCTGGTTCTCCACTATCAGCATTTCTTATAGGTCTTGTTATCCCTGGTGGAACACCTTGCTCAAAGTAATGCGAGCAAAATATAGCTGTCTCTTCAGCAATATAAGCTTCACATATAGATGCTTCAACTCGAGCTTTGTTTCGTGCCTTTTGTTTTAAGGTATAGAGGAACCTACATATAGAGAATTCCAAACAACAGATTATTTAATGTTGTTATCTTAAAGTCATTGTGCACTTACATAAACAATGTTCAATACCTTTCAAATGGATACATCCATCTGTATTGGAGAGGCCCTCCAACCTTAGCTTCATAAGGAAGGTGGATGGGCAAATGCTCCATTGAGTCAAAGAATCCTGGGGGAAAGACTTTCTCCAACTTGCACAGTGTCACAACAATATTTTTCTCTAACAACTCTAGTTGATCGCGCAACAAGGTTGTTGAACAAACTTGTGAAAAGAATTGACTTAGCTCAACCATAGGATTCAAGACATTTTCAGGCAAAGTTGCAAAGGCAATATGAAGCAAGCGTTGCATGAACACATGGCAATCATGACTCTTCATTCCATACAAATTTACTTCCTTCATGTCCACACATCGAGATAGATTCGATGCATATCCATCAGGGAGCTTCAACTTCTTCACCCATTGACAAATATGTCATTTTTGTTCTAAATTCAATGTATACTTTGCAATCGGTTTCACCATTCTCCCTCTTATTTCAACAAGTTCATCATCCAGCCGCCTGCAATACTCTTTCACATCCATCCGGCCGCCTGCAATACTCTTGTGCATTATCTTTTGTTTTCCCTTTTGTGTCCATCACAGTGTGAAACAAATTTTCAAACACATTTTTCTCAATGTGCATGACATCAAGATTATGTCGAATGAGATTGGTTTTCCAATAAGCCAATTTCCAAAATATGCTTTGTTTTGTCCAATGATGCGTGTCACTATACCCTTCAATTGGCATAGCTTTTCCATACTCAGATACCTTTGGCAGATATTTAACTCTTTCCAAAACTTCCTTTCCACTTAACCTAGGAGGAGGCGCTGATCTCTCGATTCTGTTCTTAAAAAAGGCAGAGTTATCTTTCCGAAATTGGTGGTATCGGGGAAGAAATTGCCGATGGCAGTCAAAGAAACATGTTTTCCGCCCATGCTTCAATTGGAACGATTTTGACTTCTCCATACATATAGGACATGATAGTCTTCCCATTGTCATCCAACCGACAACATACCATAAGTCGGAAAGTCATTAATTGTCCACAATAGTGCAACACGCATAGAAAAGTTTTGTCTCAAAGAGGCATCATATGTTGACACCCCTACATCCCACAATAACTTTAATTCATCTATCAATGGTTGCAAGTACACGTCTATTTTTCCCTTTGGATTATTAGGACCAGGGATGATCAACGTCAAGAACATATATTCTTGTGTCATGCATATCTCGGGTGGTAGATTATAAGGAGTAACTATCACAGGCCAACAAGAATATTGCTTCCCACATTGCCCAAACGGCGTAAATCCATATGAACACAAGCCAAGCCTCACATTTCTTGGATCATATGCAAAGTCCGGATATGTTCCATCAAGAACTTTCCATGCTTCACCATCAGACGGGTGAGAGAGAACATTAGAAGCTCGACGATTCTCATAGTGCCATCTCATTTCCTTTGCCATTTTTTCAGAAGCAAATAATCTTTGCAATCTTGGAATGATAGGTAAGAAAAACAACTGCTTCCTTGCAACTTTCTTTTTTCTTCCACGAGACTTGGTAGCGGAATATCTATCCTCACAACAAAACTTGTATTGGGTGGCGTCAGCGTCATCTTTATAATACAACATACACCCATTCACACAACAATCAATCTTCTTATAATCTAGACCTAGCTTAGACACTAACTTCTTTGTTTGGTACAAGTCTGGAAGCATAAGGGTGTCTTTAGGTTGTGTCCTCCTTATGAGTTGGGAAACTAAATTAAAAGCATGCTGAGACATGTTAGTTGTTGCCTTAATACTTAATAATTGCAATGTTGTGGAAAGCTGAGATTCTTCACAACCTTCCCATAACCGTTGTTGTGCAGCAAGTAACATGTCATAAAATTCTCTGGCGTTACTATTTGGCATCTCTTCAGCACCTTCATTAAAGTTATCCCAAAAACTTGGCCCAGCTACATCCATCACCATCGTCTCATACTGACTTGGATGGTTTTCAAATTCCCCCTATGGGGAATGTGAGCCACCTGGTATTGGAGACATGGACCGATGATTTTCTCCTCGTGTTTCACCATGACTAGTCCATACATAATAGTCAAGATGAAACCCTTCTTATAAAGGTGCACCTTCACCTCATCAAACTTTAGATAATACCTACTTTTACATTTCACACATGGACACCTAAGATCAACCCATTTTTGAGAATAAGGTGATTGATATACGTATGCAAGAAACTCATCAACACCTTGCTCAAACTCTTCCGTCAACCATTTAGTACTCGGATTAATTCTATTATACATCCATCTTCGATGTTCGGGACTTCTTCCATTCTAAAAGGCAAGCATTCTATTTTAGAAGAGGAAAAAGCAAATGTGCAAGTCGGAATGTTTATGAATTAAGGCATGCAAACCAAGGGTAAGATTTGATGCTTGACTTAGAAGAGCAAAAAGCAAATGTCATGCAAAAAGTCAAGCCACATGTGCAAGTCGAAATGTTTATGAATTAAAATCAATACAAGAAACCAATTCTTGTGTAGAAGCAAAGAAAAATCCTTAAAACTTGTCTTCACACAAGGCTAGACACTTTTTTGGGTGATATGGTTGAATTCAGAATGAGGTGTTTAAGTCCTATAACTAATAGTATGAGCTACTCAATGGAGTACTTAACTAATAGTCAAAGGGGGCTGGTTATTGTCTTTGAAACATTCAACAAGGTTCAAGCTATTAATAGCAAACCCAATAAATCACAACTAAGTCCGATAATCCACAATGTGGTAGTTTAGTAAAACTCAATTCAAACACACTTTTAGCAATTTCTCAAGTGCACACGACATTCAGGCATATTTTTTTCTTTCCTTTATACACCTTAACCCTATACTATAGAATCATAAATCAGGCATTTTTTTTAATCCACTAGTTTTTTATTCCTCTTATCTAAATTGGCCATTCTTTGCATTTCTAAAACATTTTCAGAAACCTTCAACTAATATTCAAGCAAAGCTACATCACATTCAAGAAATTACCGTATGCAGTTAACTGAGTAGAGTAGGAGGAACAGACTTTTGGTACAGTGAAAACTCCAAAGAAACCTGAGTAGTCAGAAATATATCCATGTGTCAGTTGGAAAAGGGCAATAACAAAAAACATGCTAATAATCCACCCAAAAAAAATTGAAATAGTGAAAAAAACCATCTTTGATATATTTTTAATTACTCAAACAATTTTTTTCCCCAAAACTTATTCTACATAATTGTTTTAAGAACATAAAAATATATTTTACAATTAAACAAGCCCTATATCTTCTTCTTTTTTTCCTTTGTAAAAAGCACGGGGCCTGACCTAGTATTATTCCCCGAATCAACACAAATCTTGGGTACACAAAGTACCCATACAAATACGATCCACGGAATGACAAGCTATTTACAATTACAGGGGGACTATCAAACTCAACTCTATTTTCCTTTTGCACAAGGCTATAGTTAGACAACGCATCAAAGACAAGAGTTTGCTTCCCTATACACATGCACAAATTCAATACTAGAGAAATGACATAAAACTCTACCAATTTTTTGCAAAAGATTACATACAAGCTTGTCATCCACCTCGTAACCTTCAATTTGCTAATTACCGCCAAAGAATCGACTCAACAATTATTTTAAGACAATTATATCTCGATAGCTAATTCAAGTCCAAAGAAGAATGTTTGATTTCTCGCCCTCATAGCAGAGTAACAGAAAACAAAAAATAGTTCTTAAATTTTCGAATAATTAAAGACCGAGAGGAAAAAATATGAAGCTTGAGATTTGAAAAGAGAAGTCCTTCAATTGCTAAGATAGGGAAAGTATGCAACACCAAAGAGCAAACAGTTGATCCAAAGGACCACATCCTTACTTTGGTCCTTTCATATAGGTTTTTATTAAACCATAGTTATCAATGGTATGCTTTGACCATTTATTGATCTATCTATTTTTGTGAAAATGGAATAATCTCATTTGGCAGCTAGGTCACTTCAATTCATGAAGGACCTGACACTACAACTCACTGCTGGGTGACTTTCTTGGACGAAAAACTTATTTGTGCAAAACTATTATAATTGAGAATGTCACAAAATACCAAATAAATCTGCAACAATCCCAAATCTTTGGTGCTTACCAAAGAATTTTCGTGTCGATAAAAATATGCGAGAGAACACAATCTACGATATTTTAAAATACCGAGATAAAGTAAAATAAGTTATTTGTCTCTATCATTTTAACTCTTCCATAAAGAACGAATAAGACAAATCAGTTGATCAATAAAAGCAAAGAGCAGAGAAAGGGAGAGCAAAATAGGGGGAACAAAGAATAGCCGAGAGGTCAAACAGATTTTAATCTTGTCTTTCACTTGTCTCGTGAAAATTCAATTTAAAATTTCAAAATTTCATTACACATCCTAATTGCAATAGGTTCCTAAAACATTATTATTATACTACAAGTTCACTAAAGACCATGAACATTAAATGTATCGTCTTTATCTTACTGAGTAGACTTTACGTAACATGTTTCCAGTTCATCTGTGTAACCATCCATCAGTAAACTTAAAATTGATGGATGGATTGACAAAGCAAATTGCTTAGAGATTTATGCGTACTGTTATCAAATGTTGTTAGTTCCTAGCTAATCCTTGACCTCAGTGGTCAGTTTCCCTGTTTTAATTTTCATAATGTTTCAGTTCAGTAATTTTAGTCATTCATTCGTTATCTCTGAATATACAAGAAATCGCTGACATGTTCTATTTTTGGCATTTATAGTTGAACAGAAGAAGCAAAGTTCATGCTCAGTTCAGTTGACTAATATCACCCACCACTATGTTGCTTTCAAGGTCCGAACATCTTTCTTACTTTCATCAGCAACTGATATTTATTTATGGTCACTAGGTTAACAACTTTCGAAACCAAATATGCGAGATCAAAGCATCCCCAAATTTTGCTCACATTCAGATAAAAATTAGAATTGCAAAATAAATAAACACAATTCCGTTAATCGCACATACCTCCCCTGCACCCACACAAAACGGCGCAAAACAGAGAAGGAAAAAAAAGCAGCAGAGGGACCTTGACTGGAGGAGGAAGGCTGGGACGGTCGGCGACTATAGCACGAACGACGGTGGATCGAAGGTGAGATGGTGGAGAACGAAGGTCGCCAGAGTTGGAGGAAGGAATAGATGGGGGACGAATCGAGATTTAGGGCTTGTTGAACTTGAGAAAGGTGAAGGGAAGAGCCGATAATTTAGGGCCGAGGTTTTCGCAGAGGAAAGGAAGAAATTCACTGATTTAGGGCTGAGTTTTGCACGGAGGGAAAGGAAGAAAATTCGTAGGGAAGAGGCGCTGGAAATGAAAACAAGGCGCTCAAATTTTATTAGGGATTTAGGGATTGCAACTTCTTAACATAAAATAAATAAATTCCACAAAACAAAGAAGTAAATCTCCTACTTCAGTTGGTTAGGGTGTTAGGCGACTTTGTATCTTCTCCCCCGTCTCATGTTCGAACCATATAGCTTGCACTAATTTTTTTTCAAAACATGTAACATCACCCACGGATTAGCCCCGGAATTCCGTGGGTAATTGAAACCGTCAAATTACCCACGGAAATTCTGTGGAAAATATTTATTTTTTTTAGAAAAAAATCTTGTATTATTTCCCACGGAATTCCGTGGGGTAATCCATCGCTAATTACCCACGGAAATAATTCCGTCTCAATTCCGTGGGTAATTTCGAGTTTTTTTGTAGTGTCGGGGAAGAGGGGGAAATCCAATCATTTGTGGAGATTCTGGCTTTGGTGGAGGAGATGGGGGGTTCCTGTTTAGGTTCCACTAGGTACTCAGGTGGCAATGGGGGTTGGGACATGGGATCAGGATTTGCTACTGGTTCAGGTTCTATTGCGGAATAGGGATCATAGGCAGGCTGTAGTAGCGGTGTCGGTATCACGTTCGTGGGTGGAGGTACACTTACTAGGGGAAGTTCAGGTGCGGGTGGATCACCCTGATGCCTGGCCTGTTCCCAAGCCCTGCTACATTCTGTTTTTCCTCTTTGGTAAATTATTGGTCGATTTTCTTGATGGCAAGTGAACCAGTCGAACAAGTAATAAAGTGAAAGTAGAGTATCGTCCCACAGAGACTGAGATACCGAGGAATGACGCACCAATGCTATGACAGTTGTGAAAGCAAAAAGTAAATATAATTGGGTTGAGAGGTTTTGTAACTATGCTACTAGCAAACGTAAACAAAGATCTATAAACGAGAGAAGATATCAGTGAGAAGTTAGGTGGACTCGAATCGTCCTTAAGTGCTTCACTCCCCGGTTGCTCTACCCCGATGCTATAGCATCTACACCGCATGACTTCCGCAATTGCTACAAAGATAGACATAGACTGCAAAGCTATTTGGTTAACCCACCACTATAATCTACCGAAGCTTCCGCATCCGATACATTTGATACTAACTATACTCCTTCCATATTCCTATGGTAACTTTCTAGTCAAACTTGCGTTACGCTCAGGGTGTAATAGTTATGAGAGGTAGACTCATTCCTGAAGCCTACAATAATAGGTCTCGCCGTGCACAGTCAGCCTAGCAAACACTATTTCTCAGAGGTCTAACCTCAACTCCTTGCCAGTAAGCTGAGGCCACAGATCTAGCCCTTAACTTCCATTAACCGACTAGTAATAAGCACACCGATATGCAAACCAAATTTATTTAATTAAGAACTGCAACTAGGTTCATTCAACACTTAAAGAATCATCCTCGTCCAGCCATCTAGAGTTTAGCTCATGACCGACGAGGACACACTGAAACGTACACTAAGAATGACCCATGATCAATAAAACAAAGATGAAAAATAGAAAACGAAAGCTTGATGGAATTTCCGACGGCTTGGTTGAGGTCCGTCACGTCACCACTCCACGTCTTCTTCGTTCCGTCTCACTGTAGGAAGGAATCTTTGGGCGGTCTGGAAGTCTCGTGCTCTTGTGAAATCTCTCACTCTTCTCTTGAGTCGAGAAAGTCGAATCTCGTTCTAGGCTCTTCGACTCTGTTAGGGTTGGCTCTGCTGTTTCCTTTTATAATCAGTCCTTTCTTGCAACACAAGTTCTAGCGAGTTGGCCCTTTCCTAATCTATCGGAATCTATCATATCTTTGGATCCGAGTAGATTGCTGCTATTGATTCTGTGGGATTCTTCAAATCTTTCGGTTTCGATCCTCCATATCTTCTCTTTCGTTATGTCAAGCAACCTATCGTAAATATCGCCCTTTATTTTATTCCCGAAATCATCACGGGTAAAAAGGTCAGAAAACATATCGCATAGCATTGCTTCCTCTACTCGCTATAGCATTCGGGATGCCTTGTATTGCACTTCGAATCGCTATCGAATGCTATAGCATCGTATCGCTCGCTATTCGATTTCTCTTAAAAACAAAGCAATTTGTTCCATTCCCAAAGACATGCAAATGATTTCTACTCTTTAGTCCCTATATCATGAATGTATGCCTTTTTGCTTAGATTATCTATAGTTGAGCTTGGATTTAGCATTCAATTCAGCCAATTAGTATAGGGAAAACATGGTATTATTTGTGCTCATCATACATCCATCCAAATTTTCGATCCATTTCCTCCTTCATTCACCCAAAACTTTGTTAGTACACCATACCACCATATTCTACTGTTTATCAGTACTATCCAAACCTTTGATCAAAACCGTGCTCTGATACCAAAATGTTACACCCCTACCGGCCTCGCCCTTTCGGGTGGCGGGTTAGAGGGATTCCTTTTTATTTAATTACCTTTCCTTGATTACTTGGTCTTATTTAAACATTTATCAGAGTGAACGCAGCAAAGCACTGGACCAGGTTTGGACAAGTCTACTGTACTGATAAACGTATAAAGTTCATACAGATAGTTAATTCCCCGAAGGGTTAGTTACAGTCATCCTGGGTAAAGTATTAGATTTCACAGTCATCCAAAATATAATAGTACAAAAAGTGATAGGGCATCCCCTATTTATTCAATTCGCCTTATCTAGCCCTACCTTCTTTTGTCTTCACCAGCTACTCTCTTGCTCCTTGTAACTTCACAATGGTCTGGAGTTCAAAGGTGAACCCCAAAGTAACTGTTAGACTCAAATACAATATGTATGTAGTGCATGCAATGTAAATCACAATTAGGAAAGTAAAGCAAACAATTCTGCCTCAGGCACAGTCATCTGGCATGTATGTTCTGCCTCCGGCACAATCCGTAGGACCGCCTGGTCAAGACAAGCCCCACGATACGTTTCGCGCGTAGGGGCCTCGGTGGTAACCTATAAACACACAGTCATATAAGCCCTACCTACCCCAACAATTCTCGGTACTGCAGCCCAATAGGCACCACAGCCCGATCATACATGCCCTCGACTGTAGCGAATCCCTAAGGACACGCAGTCCAATAGGTACTATGGCCCGATCTCCTACATCATGATCAACATAACATACAAAAGTAACATAGAATATGCGAGTCAACAGTTACTACCTGGTACTCCTTGAATTAGCAAATACTTCTCTTGTTGATCCACACGAGTTGTCGCCCTAGTTATAACAAAATACCACACTTTCAATTATGTGTAACAACTCTACTTCTTAATTTTTATGAATTTCACCTAATCCTGAATTTCCAGAATCGTCTTCCCAACTTCATCGATTTTTAATAAATTCTAGAAAAATCATATTAACACAAAATCAGTGCCAACGGAACCCTTAGGGTGTCTAGTTTATGGAAAAAAATATTTACAGAGGCTATCTAGGTTCACATTCATTTACTATTTACCAAAACCGAGCCTAACCCAGGTTTTCCAGAAATCCAGTGTTTTTGGCCCAACTTCCATAATTTTTAATTAATTCCACAAAAATAATTAATGTGTCTATTTTGTAGGAAAAATACTTTCATAGGTCAAAAGTACATGTGTTTTGGCGTGGAGTTACTTTCATCTCCTCCGGTCCGATTCGCATCATCGTCCGTAACCCCTTTTTCAATTATTTACTTTACCCAGAAAATCTTATCAAAAGTTGTCTTATTATATGTCTAAACTCATGCCCCACATGTCTAGTTTATGCATCACTATTTTCAGCTTAAACCGAGTTCATCCACACCTTTAAAAACGCGTTAGAAGAGGTACGCCCAGATTTCCAGAATCAAAGGTAACTTAGTTTTAGGGGTTTTTCGGTATTTAGGTTTCGGAAACTTAGACCATAGCCATACCCTACACAAAAATGTGTTCCATACTCATTGGTGATCTCAAAAATACAGAAATCCAACCCAAAATCCTAGCTCCTACTTCATGCACGAAATATCTCATTAAGAACTCAAGAGAACAAGGTTTTTCGAGTTACCTCAAGATCGGCGAACCGGTGGATATTCCTATGATTCTTGGGTCTTGGCTTGGCGTTGAATGGTTGCAGATTCCTCTCCCTCTCACTCTGGAATTTTCGCCCACTAAGGGTGAAAAATGAAGGGTTAATCACCTTTTTATATAGGTGATTTTGATCCGGTAATTTTGGAATTAACAGGCGTAATTTCGGACAGTTGGTTAATAAATGGGGTCTGACTTCTCTTGACTTATTTCCCATGTTTCTCTAGATTTTTCCAGGGCCTCCTAGGGTGCTGCCACGTGCTGCATCCCTCACCCAAAAATATCTGAGATATTTTCTGCTTTTGGGGAAAATTACACATTTGGCCCGAAACTTTGAGAAATTGCGATTTTAGCCTAGAACTTTTTAATAATTACCCATTTTTTCACCAGCCCACAAGGGCATATGACACACCATTTTGGGCCCACCTTTCAGCCCAAATCAATTTTTACCCATTTATTTCCTATTTTGCCCTTTTGTCCAAAGTGTGGGGTCCGCAGTTTGACTTTTGCACTGATTTTCCTTTTTTTTCTTCTCCAAGCAATTCTAGAGAATTCCAGAGGCTCCCAGATGACTGCCATGTGGCACCTCTTCTTCCACAAGTACCTTGATATTTTCTTTACATTTAGGAGAAATTACCTACTTTTGCCTGGAATTTATGGAAATTACCAATTTTGGCCCAGGCTCAATAATTACCCTTAACTTTTTCCCCAAGTTTTCTAGGCTTTTCCTAAGCCTAAGTGACGCCTCCTGGGCCCCACAATCAAATCCTCTGGTTTTTATTCCATTCTTCCCTATTTCATCGATATATCCCCTTTTGTCCAGACGGCGGGGCCCACAATTGACTTTTTGTTGACCTTTCTCTTTCTTTCTCTCCAAGTTATCTTATAATAATTAGGGGGGGTAGGTGGTGCCTCCTAGGGCCCACCCAATCCGTTCTCCTCATTCCCTCTGGTCTGTCTATTTTATTCAGTCCAGTCTCCGACTACCGGTCTACGTGGGTCCCGTTAGTTAACAGAGTTTGGTTACAACTGTAGGGGCGTTACAAAATGAATGTAGTCTTTATTCTTTACCGTTTACATGAATGCAATCCAGGAGCGTTTTAGTATTTAAAGTATGTGCATGGCAAACAAAATTAAGAACTACGAGCGGCATCGAGTTCAGAACTTTTTTAATAAAAAAAGAGAGAGAGAGAGAGAGATATATAGAGAGAGAGAGCTTGCTTGTTAAAGTTATTTTTAAAAAGAAATCAAGCTGTGTCTTACGAAAGAAACAAACTACATGAAGATGATATATATTCACAGGTCAGCTGCTTGGGCTTTTTAGGGGGAAAAAATAGAAAACGAGAAATGCATTCGAAAAGAAGAGTCTAGTACATAAATCAAAATTAATATATATTTAAAAAAAAAAAAAACCTCAATCCTTTATCTCCCCCTTTTCTCAGTTTTCAAATAATTACTCCCATCGTTTCTTAATATAAAACATATTTTGGAGTTAATTTTTGTCAAAAATATAAGAATAAAATCATATTTATTAATATTTTTTCTAATTTACCTTATTGATGATCCCTCAAAAATAAAAATAAAAAATAAAAAAGAATTAAGAAATATAATTAGGATGTTTTAAAAATACATGTTCTATTAACTAACTTAATTAACTTATGTAATATAATTAAATGTAGTAAATGTGGATAGGAGGAGTAGAATGAAAACTAAATTCGAATCAATTATATATACACACATGCTGTTGTTAATACTAGTATTATAAACATGCCTATTCTGTGTGCGTAAATGGCGGCGGAACACGTTATCTCATACCGAGTCAGTTGTCAGAATATTTAACCTAGGACTTCTAAAAATAAATTAAGATACAAGATTTTATGAATTTAAATTAAGTTGAAGTTTAAGGGTTTTCTTTAAAAGGGAAATAATAAATCATTCATGATCTTTTTTTTAAAAAAAAAAGAACAAATGCAACAAAATGGAAGGGTGTTTAAGTGGAAATTATGCTTTTTTTCTACCTTCAAATTGAGTTTGAATTCTTTATGTTTAAAGAAGCAATTTTATTTTTGTTTTAAAACCATAACAATTATTAAAAAAATGCTTCTCTTTTATATACAGCATAAATTGTCTAATTTGGGCTTGGGTTTGTTTTTAAAACGAAAACGCAAGATATTTTTTATTGCATCCTTATCTTTTCCATTTCTTGTTGGTGAGGGCAGCGGAGAGGGAAGAAATTTCTAGGAGTTTCTGTGTGTGTTTGATATTTATTATATGATACTAATTAGTAATTTTATTTGGTCATTTTTATAAAATATTTGTTTGTTTCCAAGGAGCATTAATTATTTTTTTCTATGTATGCCCATAATTAATAAGGATAGTGGGTGAGAGTAATAATTAATATGATAGTAAAGTTTAGTACAATTAGTAAGGGTAATATTGAAAATTATTTAAATTCTAGGACAACTTTATTGACTTTAACTATTTTTATTGGTTTATAAAAATAGTTAGTTGGTGCCTTATAGTAAAGACAAGTGAGAATATATAGGAGCTAGCTAGCAAACCCAATTCTACTATTATCCTAATTGTCCGCTACCCTCTTTTTTTACAAAATTGCGTCGTTTTGGGTAAAACAGTGAAACTGGTGCCTTTTTTAAAATATATATTTTTTTTAGGGTACTAAAAAGATACTAACCCTAAAAAAAAAATACTTCATGATGATGAAAAATTATTTTACAATCTTCAAAAAAATATTTTAGGTGTTGATTTGGTATTAAAAAGATATTTTAGGATCTTGAATGGTATTGAAAAAATACTTTACTATCTTAAAATGTTATTTTAGGATTTTGAAAAAATATTTCGGGTACTGCCTGATACTAAAAGGATACTACCTCGTACTGAAAAAAAAAATTCATGATCTCGAAAAATTATTTTAGGATCTTGAAATAATATTTCAAGGCACTGACTGGTATTAAAAATATACTTCAGGATTTTTTTTAAAGATCCTCAAGTAAATTTTTAATATCATAAAGTATTTTTTAGTACCGATCAAGTATCTTTTTAGTACTCATAATTATCCTAAAATATTTACGGAAAAAAAGGCACTAGCTTCACTATTTTGCACCAAAATGGCCAAGTTTCATAGAAAAAGAGGGCAATGGATAGCATCGGTAGAGTAGGAAAGCCGGATCCTTAATGTTATAGGCAATTAGATCATACAGGAAGCTAATCAATATTTTTCAATACTCTCCCTGCAAATATAATTGTATGCTAGCTATAGGTTGGTTTTAAATATTAGAACTGAGTCACTTTATCTTTAGTATTTATCATTTTTCCTAAAACTAATTTAGTTTATCTTAACAACTGATATATAGTAACAATGACATAGATCTTTTTTTTTCCTTTCTCTCCCCGTGAGTGATTCCTCGGCTCCGTCGCCTCTGTTTTGGCACAGAGTTGATCTCCCTCTTCCTTTCTTCTTTCTTTTTCTCTTTTCCCTCTCTTCATCTTTCTTCTAGAGTGTCCTATAGCGTGAGTGCGTGAATCCTTTTCCAAGGTTGTATGGCGGAATGGAGGTAGGTGGTAGTAGTAATTGCGTAACGGAGTTAATGCCCTGAAACAAGTAGTTTTAAAACTAGATCAAGAAGTAGAGAAGTACGGTGGTACGTTAGTAGGGAAGATCTTTTCGGGGAAAAAATTAAATGCCTATACTATTGTTACGATGATTAAAAAAGGCTGGAAGTTGGATGATGACTTGGAAGTGCACGAGCTCGACAGCCAACAACTTATCTTCCTGTTTCGTTTTCATGACGCTAAGCAATACGGACGTATCCTTAAAGGAAGGCCTTGGTCTATTCAAGGCTTTATGCTTAACCTTCAAGTGTGGGATGAGCATATGGTGCCGAAAGATGTCGGCTTTGACGTTGCTCGTTCGGGTCCATTTCCATGGCGTTCCTCTTGAAGCCTTTGATGTGGATAACGCCAAAATCCTCGGCGATGCGGTGGGGGAAACGGTTTTGCTTGAAAATCCAAAGGTTGGGGGTAGATTGGAAAGAAGCTTCATCAAGACTAGATCGTTGGTGCAACTGAATGAGCCTTTAACACCTGGTTTCTGGATCCCGCGTGCGAATAAAGAACCGGCTTTGGTCTCTGTCAAATATGAAAGACTTCAACATTTCTGTTTTTCTTGTGGACGGATAGGCCATGACAGGTGAGGATGTAAAGATGCCCGAGTTAGTGAGGATTCTGAAGAGAGGGGGCCTGTGTTTGGAAGTTGGATGGGTACTCAGGGTGCGCGAACTATTGAGGAGGTAGTAGTAGTGTGTAGGAAAGCTTGGTGTAAAGTTCCCCTCTTAAATTTAAAATCTTATGATGATAAAGCCGCCGGAGATGGTCACCAAAGAAGAAGGGGAGTGCGAGTGGTAGCTCGGAGAAGAAAGATCCATCTGGGGATTTGTTTGACGCTGGGGTGGGTAGTTGTCAGAGCAAAAGTCAACTGAGGAAGGAAATAATCTGCCATACCCCTACTTGGATGGGACAGGAAGGTTTAATCTCTGATCCGGATCCTTTTCCAAGGCTGACTCCCAATAGGCAGCCCATCCCTGATGAGTGCGATGTCAGCCTAGGTAATGGCACAAGGAATAGACTGGAACTTTTAGTTGAACAATTGGCGGGAAAGAGTGTGAATTTCGGTTTGCCTCTTGGGCCTGGGCAGGTGTTTTGTGATTCACCCATTGGGTTTGCTGCGAACCAAGCTCCTCTTAGTGGCATTTTTCAGCGGCCCATTCTGCCTATTGTACGCATGGAACTTGGAGAACCCCTTGCAGGCGATTTGGGCCAAGGAACTAAAGCTCTTGTCGACCCTGAGAGTGGACTGGCCCGACATATTGGGGTGCCTTCTCCACCAGAATTAGTGAACCCGAAATTAGAACATGTGGGTCCTTCAGCCTCCGAGGAGCATCAAGCCTATACCATGGAATTCCCAACTGAGAACGAGGTAACCCCTAATATTCCTCCTCCAGCTCACGCCCTTTCTCCAGTGCCGATGGTGGCTCTGTCCCTGAAGAAATTTCAGTTTAAACGCCCCTGTGAGTCGGATTCCTCCTCGGTCACAGCTAAGAAACAGAGGAGACTATGCTTCGATGAGCCTGTGAGTTCGCCACCCAAGTGCTCCCACAAGGATTCAGCGCAACGTGGAAGGAAAAAGAGCTATAGATCAATTAAATCTTTGGCAAGGTGTAATCCAAATACCTCTCCTCTGCCCCCTGATGCTTCTCTAGTCTCAGGTGAGATCGACTTCCCTGATAGTTGGCTTGATGGCTCTACTATATCGGATGAGGCTCGTAATTCTCCTACTCCTCAAAATGCCGGTGGTTGGATGGGACCAACCACCGGTTTGCCATGAATCTTTTACCCTGGAACTGTCAAGGTCTTGGGGTTGCCTTGACAGCCAGGAATTTAAAGGAGGAGTGCCTCCAGAAAAAACCCCAGATTGTGTTCTTAATGGAGACGAAGCAAAAGGCTGGATACCTAAGAAAATTGAGGAGACGATGTGGCTTTACAGAAGAGTGCTGGTGGACCCAGTTGGGAAAAGTGGTGGACTTGCGGTCTAGTGGACGAGAGACAATTGAGGTAAATATTTTGTTTTCCTCTCGCCAATATAATTCATTCTCGCGTGAATTCATCTCGTTCTGGAGGTTCCTCCATACCTCTCCTTTGTATATGGCCCGCCTGTTGAGAAGGACAGGCTTTTGTGCTGGTAGGAGATTATTGGGCTTGGTCGGAATATCCAAGAGCCCTGGTTATGTTTGGGTGACTTTA
Organism: Acacia acuminata; assembly: GCA_019022655.1. Lineage (NCBI taxonomy): Eukaryota > Viridiplantae > Streptophyta > Magnoliopsida > Fabales > Fabaceae > Acacia > Acacia acuminata. The sequence continues at coordinate 204,062 of JAFJYI010000446.1, forward strand.
ACGAAATATTGTCTCAGTCTGAGAAGCTTGGAGGGCCCCCAAGAGCATGGAGGAGGATATTAAATTTTAAATTCTTTGTCGCCGAATGTGAATGGGATGATCTGGGATTTTATGGCCCCCAATTTACATGGTGTAATAAAAGATTAGAGGAGGCTACTGTGCATGAACGTATCGATAGAGCCTTTGGTAATCTTCCTCTCAAAGAGCTTTTCCTTAACATACAGGTTCACAACGTGGTTCCAGCGGGGTCTGATCACCATTTATTGTTCATCATGTGCCAACCGATTCGGTCTCAAAGAAAAAGGACTTTCCGCTTTGAAGAAGCTTGGTCACAACACCCTAGTTTCAATCAAGTTGTCAAGAGCAGTTGGAATTCTGTTATGGGTGGCTTTCACAATGCTATTTCTACTTTCACCGGTAAACTAAAAAGGTGCTCAGGAGATCTGGTTAAATGGAGCAAGCGCACCTTCCCTAATAATGCTAAGTTATTAGTGGATCTGAAGTCCCAACTATCATCGCTTTCTCAAGGAAGTTTGAGCTTGGCGAATTCCAAGGCCATCCAGGATGTGAAAATGGCTATTGATCATTTGTATGAGCTTGAAGAAAAATGCGGTGCGAGAGCCCGAGTGAGTTGGCGAGGCGGGTGACGGGGAACTCAAGGTTTTTCTACTTGTCCACAGTAAAAAGAAGACAGCGGAATAGCATCACTTGTATCAAGGATGATGAGGGTCAGTGGTTAACGGAGAAAAAGGATGTAGTGGAAAATATCTCCAGCTTTTTCCAGCAGCTATTTTCCTCCTCTGGAAGTAATAATATGGAATCGGTGCTTAATTGTATTGATGTCAAGATTATGCCGAGATGAATCGAAGTTGATGTTGCTTAGGTTTCAAGAGAGGAAATCAAGAAAGCGGCGTTTAGTCTCGGAAGCTCTAAAGCACGTGGGCCGGATGGCTTCTCGGGAGCTTTCTACCAAAAAAACTTGGGCTGACGTAGGTGATTCGGTATGTAATTTGGTTCTGGAATTCTTTGCTGGTCACTCTAGTCTGGACCTTATCAATGAGACAAATATCACACGGATTCCCAAAGTTGAAAGACCGGATCATGTCTCTCAACTTCGACCATTAGGATTATGCAATTTTTCCTATAAAATCATCTCGAAAATCTTGGCGAATCGAATGAAGCCATTCCTAGAGGTGTGCATCTCCCCTACTCAAGGGGCCTTTGTCCCGGGCCGGTGTATACAAGATAACATCATTGTAGCTCACAAGGTGTACCACTATTTGAGGAGGAAAAAAACAAATAAAAAATTTGAGTTTGCCCTCAAAATGGACATGAGCAAGGCGTATGACCGAGTTGAATGGTCCTTCCTGGAGGAATCCCTACTTCTCTTTGGCTTTTGTTCTGATTGGGTGTCCCTAATTATGAAGTGTGTCAAATCAGTCAGAATGAACTTATGCTTATCAGGGGAATCAGTGAGCTCTTTTGCTCCAAGTAGGGGATTACGGCAAGGGGATCCCATCTCGCCCTACCTTTTTATACTAGTTGCAGAAGTTCTTTCTATCATGATTGCTAAAAGTCAGGAAGACGGTTTGCTGAAAGGTGTTAAATTGAGCTTTAATTGTCCTGTTCTTACACATGCTTTCTTTGCAGATGATGCACTGGTGTTTATGAATGCAAGCAAAGATGACTGTCGCCAGTTAGACTCTATTTTGCAGCATACTGTATGGCCTCGGGCCAGGTTATCAACTTAGATAAATCCTCCATTTTCTTCTCGTCCAATACTCCGGAAGATGTCCAACAGGAAGTGTGTGATCTGATTCATATTTCAGCTGATGTTGATCCGGGGAAATATCTAGGAATTCCGAGCTTATGGGGCAAGACGAAGCAACAAGCTTTGGCTTACATTAGGGAAAGGGTGGCTAACAAAATTCAAGGATGGGGGCATAAATATCTTTCATTTGCTGGAAGAGAAACTATGATAAAGGCAGTCCTCCAAGCGATTCCTGTTTATCCAATGAACTGCTTCAGTTTCCCCATGAAAACTTGCAAAGAAATTCATAGCCTTGTGGCAAATTTTTGGTGGGAGGGTAGCGTGGCTGGGGGTAAGATGCATTGGAAAGCCTGGGACTTTCTCACACTGGGCAAAAGCCATGGTGGAATGGGTTTCAGGGACTTGGTTGTAATGAATGAGGCGTTACTTGCTAAGACAGCGTGGAGGCTATTATCTAATCCTGAAGCGTTATGGGTTCAGGTCCTGAAAAGTGTATATTTTCCTAATACAGTGTTTATGGATGCGGAGAAGGGCCACAAGGCCTCTTGGTGTTGGTCAAGTCTTCTTCAAGGCAGAGGATTTCTAAGGTCGAAGATTCACTGGGATGTGGGAAATGGACAGATGATAAGTATCTGGGGGGATAGCTGGGTACCTGGAGTCTCTTTCCCTGCCAAGCCGCTGTAAAGTAATGACTACTTCGTGGAACATGGAAGAGTAAGCGATCTGATTAGTGATGGTTTATGGAATATGACTCCTATTGCTTACTACATCTCAGAGGAGATCAAAGATGCTATTTACATGATTCCCATATCGTCTAATGGGCTTGAGGACAAGGTAATATGGACTGGTTCAAAAAATGGCTTATACTCCGTGAAGGTAGGCTACCACACTGAAAAAATGAAGATTTCTGGATATAATTACAGGGCTGGCCCATCTGTTAGTGCTACCCAATCTTGCTGGAAATCCATGTGGAACATTAAAATTATCCCCCGTGTGCAACAATTTCTGTGGCACGCTCTCAATAATGCGTTAGCAACAAATGCCGCCCTTTATAGGAGAAGACGCTCCTCTGTCCGTACGTGCCCCATCTGTGAAGATGCTATTGAGGACCTTGAACATCTCTTCTTCCACCGCGGTGGACGCGTGTGTGTGGTTCAAGTTGCGGCTTATTGTTAGTATTTAAGTGTCTAGAGACAACTGTAAGGACAGATCGGCACCATTTCTACGTTATAGTATTTCATTATTAATAAATGAGCATATTTTATCTTTATCATATTTATGTCGCGCCTTTATTTTAAGGTAAATATGTGTTTGAAGATAAAAGCCCTAGGAATAGAACATGTGTTATTCTTGAGGATCAATGATAGAGATCATGATCATGAGGACTCAAGAACACCGGATGTTTATTGCCTAAAACTTGTTCCTAGTATTGAATCACCAAGAAAGGGCATTGATGATCTCAATAAGACTAGTACGACATCGTCTACTTGTATAGGGATACAAGGTAGGGACCTCATGGAATACAGACATGGAGATGTCTTAGCTGATGTCGTGGGTGGATATGTTGGAGAACATATAGCATTGAACTGACCCATGAGCAGAGACTCCACAAAGATTCATTGTAGAGAGTATCATTGGATATGTAAAGTCTCTCATCGTTTGGTAGTGCGGATCGTCTTGGACTTAAGGATGTCATCGAACACTATGTCCTAGGGTTATACTTTGACCGTATCGAAAGTGGAGCTATATACCCAAGAGGGGGTGAATTGGGTATTTTAAAATCTTTGAAATCTGCTTTCTGTTTTAGATAACAAAAACAGAGATGAACAGAGTAGAAAGAAGAATAGCTGGACACAGAGAATTTATCTTGGTTCGGTCTTAACAACTTGACCTACATCCCCGGACTCTGCACTCTCTCGGGTTTTTCACTATCACAAAGATTACACACTCGTACTCAAAGAGTAGTTCACTCACTAGAACTCACTCCCCCTTACAAGTTGTAATCAATGAACTCCCAAATCACCAAGTCCCTTGACTTGTGATTCTTTTCAATAAATGATTTACAGATAAAAACTCTCTCTAAGAGTAGATGATAATAAACACTGAAGCTTATAATGTCAAAAGACAGATTACAAGTGAAAATGTAAAGGTAGTTTAGAAACTTGAATGCTTGTGCGTTTTCGGTTGTTGAGAAGAATTGAATGCAGCTCTATTTATAGCTAGACAGCATTAATAGACCGTTGCATTAATAATCGACCGTTGGAGATGATCCACGAAGTTGTGAGCTACTTAGGTCTTCTTCTCTTTCTGAAACTCACTTAGTCCAGCTGGTTGGATAGTCAGAGTTGACTCTCTGCAAATTAATCCGTTGGAGAGGATGTTGCTTGATGTAGTAATCATTCTTTAATGCTTTGCAACCGTGTGCAGATGGATTAACCAGAAGGATGCAAGTTTCTGGGTTGAGCATTTAATGTTCTGACATCACTTTTGCTTTTACTTTAAACCTTCAAGTAAAACTTACTTGACCTGGGGTCTCGAAACTCACTAAAAAGAGGATTAAATATATCCAAGTACCAATAAGGAATAATCATGGAAAGCATTGAGATCAAACATGAAGGTATAGCGTAATCATTAAGTTCAAATTTCAAACAACGACCGTAAAAACCACGGAGGTTTGTTCACAAACCTCGAGGTTTGCTCATTTAAGCTTGAACATGTTTTTACATCAAAAACCACAAACCTGGAGGTTTATAACTAAACCTGGAGGTTTATAATGTTCCAATTAGGAAGGCTTCTTGGGTTTACCACAAACCTCGAGGTTTGTCTAGGAACCTCGAGGTTTCACGTTGTGTGTGAAACCCAAAGCAAATATGCGATGAAGCCAAACCGGAGGTTTCTCAAGGAACCTCGAGGTTTTCAAATGAGTGTAAGTTCATTGCTCTCGGGTTGCCACAATACTCGAGGTTTTAGAGAATACTCGAGGTTTTGGATGAATGACAAGGTTGTATGATTTGACCCAAAAAAAAACACAAACCTGGAGGTTTCTATGGAAACCTCGAGGTTTTCAACTCGCTGGAAAACATTAGCTCTTCGGAAGTCGAAACCCGGAGGTTTCGATAATACTCGAGGTTTCACAAATGATTTTCAAATCCTTGGTTTAGCGCCAAGGCGTAACCTCGAGGTTTGGAAGTAAACCTCGAGGTTTCACAACTTGGTGTGAAACCAGTTTTTCTCGGAAGCTCAAAACCTCGAGGTTTCTTAATAAACCTCGAGGTTTCACATTTATTTGTGAAACCAAGTTTTCTTAAGTTAGAATGCACAACCTTGACACTTCCTCATAAGACCAAACCTCGAGGTTTGCTCAGAAACCTCGAGGTTTGCTCTCACTCAGGGATTTCCAACATCTGAGAGCAAATCCTCATTCTTTGTTTACAATTGTTGGCAATCATCAAAATCTCTTCGAGAACCAACATGTACAACTCTATCCACCTGAAAATGGGGAGAACAGTGTACTCTTGGGTGTAACCCGAATGCATGAGTATAGATGGACATGCTGAGAGGACTCACAGTCCCCTACAAGGGATTAGTCATTCACAAGACCGGTAAAGCTTGGATAGCTTTTAATTAACTCGAGAGTCGTGGCTAAGACTGACAAATGATCATGAAGAGTCATGATCCCTTACAGAGTTAATATAAGAAGATTCCTGGTTCTGTGAAATAGCTACATTTAGTCAATTAAGAGAGATGATACTCTATCTTTGCTCTCGACTAAATGTGAATGACGATGTGAGGGATGATGCTTGCACGGTATCCAAATGTGAAAGGTAGATCACTTGATCAACTCAATTAGTTCTCGGGGCCCAGAGAGCATTGCTAGTGTCTTATGAGGTCATTAAATAAATTGGGCCCGTTAAAGGGGTTTTAATTGGTCCAAGTTTATTTATGTCAGTGACTAATTGGGCCTAATAGGTCACACACAAAAGGTTATTCCCGATTGTTTAAAATTAGCAAACTTGGGACAATAATTGTTATTGAGCTTTATCAAGAGTAAATGTGTATTTGGGTTGGAGTGGGACTCCAAGCCCAATGAGGAGAAAATGGCGTCATATATGGTGTCCCGAGTGGGAAATCAGTTTGTCCACAAAAGGGCCCAAATGTGTTGGAAGACCCAATAAGGTCTTAGGCCAAGTTGAATTTGGAATTCGAATTTTGAATTTAAGTTTGAATTTTAAATTTGAATTTAAATTCAAGAGGTTAGGTTATAAAAGATAATTATGAATTATCTAATATATATATATATATATATTAAGATCCAATGATGATTGGATGAAGATTGGAGAAATAATAAATGAGGATTGATTGAAATGATTTTGAATTTTAGTTTAAGAGATGAATGTGATTCATCATCTTAAATTATTATTCAATCAAGATATGAATTTAATTCATTATGATTTGGATTTTCCAAATCAAGTTTGGATTGGGCCTTTATTGTAAGCACTTAAATTAGGGTTAGACTCTTATAAAGTGCTGATTTTTATATACCCTTTTTATGGACTTTTTTTAAGGAAAAAGGAAATAAATATAATCCTTCATCTTAAATGATTGATTCAATCAATCGATCAAGATATGAATGTGATTCATCATCTTAAATTCAACCAATCAATCAAGATATGAATTCAATTCATTGTGATTTGGATTGTCCAATTCAAGCTTGGATTGGGCCTTTCTTATGAGCACTTAAATTAGGGTTAGACTCTTATAAAGTGCTGATTTTTGGTGTGCCTCTTTCGCACGTTTTTCCTCGAGAGAAAAACAAGATCCTTATGCTCTCTAAATTTTGGTCTTTACCAAAGGTTTAGAGAGAAAAAGGCACCATCCATAGAAAGGCAAGGTTCCAATGATCTTGCTCCTCCTATCTTTAACCCGATCCTAAGAAACCATCATCTTCTTGAAAAAGATAAAAACCCAAGGAAACCACAACTCAACCTTGTCTTCGCCTAGCAAGCATCCAAGGAGTGGGAGGTTTCAAGAGAAGGAGTTCTCATTGCAATCGGGGATAGTGTGGATCAATGTTAGAGGACATCAACAACCTTGAAGTCTTCGAGTGATCTAAGGTATTCTAATCTCCAATAATTGTTTCATCAAATTATCCTAAACCCCAATAGTTGTTTTAACGAGTAATCCTAAAACTCATGAGTATTATAAATTGTTATGAATTCTCATGAGTACCGTAAAGAGTTACGGATTAATAATTATTAACTAATTAGTGTAATGAGTTAAGGTTAATAATTCATGAGGACTGTAAAGAGTTACGGCTTTCCGCATCGATTAAACAAAATTTTTGTTTTCAACCTCATGAAACTTTACATGAAAGTCATATAATAGGCAAAATTAACCAACACTTAGGAGTGCGAGTTGATTGCTCTAGAGCTACAAGCTTCACAGGCTGGTGGTTGACAATTAATGGTATGTCCTCTCTTGGCCCTAAAGATATCTCCTTGATCTGTTGGGTTTTATGGTATATCTGGAAAAATAGAAATGAAAAAGTATTTAGTTTTGTGGAACCCAATCCGAGTGCTGTTATTGAATATGCATGTAGAAGTAATGCGATTGTCGGAACCAACAGGAAAATTTGCATTCTGATCTAGCTAATACTAGTAGACCCTCGGCTTGATGTGACCGTTGGGCACCACCTGAGATTGGGGTGTTAAAAATAAATTCTGATGGGGCCTTTTTCCCTGGAGATTCCCATGCTGCTGTTGGTGTGGTTTGGAGGGATCATTGGGGCTCTTTCAAGTGGGGGTTTGTGGACAAAGTTAAATCTATATCAGCCTTTATGATCGAGGCTTTAGCTTTAAAAAAGCTCGATGTTGGCTATGGATTTGGGCCATGACAAGGTAGTATTTGAAACAGATTGCCTCTCGTTGATTACTTGCATTGAGGCTAAGTCTCCCGCTATTTATGACCTGGAAATACAGAAGTATTCTCCATGACATTATTGGTTTTACCGCTAACAAGGTTGGGTTCTCGTTTTCCTATATCCCTAGACGGGGTAATAGAGTTCTTGACGTCTGGCAAAGCAATTGCTTATAAGGAAGTGTGCCCGATCGGGTGGGTTTTTGAACCAACACCTTCTTTGTCCTCTTTTCTAACCTTGGATGCTAAGGAGGCCAACATTATCGTGGATGATGATGTCTGTTCCGGCTATGCGCATGGGTGGCGATGTTTCCTTTTGTTGTTTCTCTTCCGCGATGTTTGCTTTTCTTGTTGTAGTTTGCTTTCTTTCCTTTACGCTTGTATTGTTTCTAGGTGTTGCTTTCCTTTCTTGTGTATTTGCTTGCTTTGTTTTTGTCATTTCGTTATTATGGTTATTCTTTGTCTTGAACACTCCTTATCGGTAATAGCATTATGTTTCTAGAGCAAAAAAAACAATCGATATATAATAAAATATAATATCAAATAGGAAAATTATTTTAGAAAGATCATGTCATTTGTGTTATAATTAAATAATGTGTGTGGCTTCCTTAATTCGTCCAACTTAATTAAATAAGTTTTATATTAAGGGTCAAGTAATATATATTGTATGATACCAGGTTGACATACGGCAAAGGTTTGTTTATTAACAATAGCAATTTGAGAAACATTACGAAGAAGATGAAAAATCTTGTATTAATTATATAAGAGCAACATGCTCATACAAATAATAATTTACTTGGGTTTTCTCTAATCTACCATCTCTTGAGGGAGATAACCAACAAACCCTAACTTTAGGGATTTAGGAGAGACTTCCCTTTTTAGAGAGAGACTCAAATTAACCCTCTCTATTTCTAAAATGGTGAGGATCTAACTATCCAACACACTATACCATATCAGCTAAGACCACTTATATAAAGTAGTGCCTTAACTAACTAACTAACTAGCTACCTAATCAATTAGTATCATCATAATATCTTTAACACGCCCCTTCAAATTGAACACTACTTAACTCAAAAAAGTGTTAACTTGCAAACACAAAAATAAGGGCTAAGATGAATTAAATTGAATAGTTTTCTATTCACAAAAATAATACAAAGATTTCTTCAATTCACAAGCATTCTTCTCCATATCACTTCTGACATGCTTGTCTTGTAGGCAATACCATGAATGCACTTTACCTCTCTTGCTTTACCATGCATCTAATTGATAAGTATTTATTTTATAATTAAATAAGTCTAATTGAGAAGTATATATTTTATAATTAAATAAGTATAGATTCTAAGATATATTGAATTAAATTTATTAATATTTTATACTTATTTAATTATCTTTTATATAATTTTCTATTATTTAATTAAATATAAGATAAAAGGATATTTTGACATAAAATCTACCCATATCTTATTTTTATTTTGCAGGAGATATCATGTGATCTAGCGAGTAAAAGAAAACATCAAATAAAAGGAAACATTTCATTATATATATATATATATGAGTTTAACGTTTGTCATGTGACTTGACATAAGGTTTTGTCAAGTCACCCCAAAACTACGTCGTTTTGGGAGTTCATTAATTCCCTATCCCCAAAACTACGTCATTTTAAGAGTTAGAAGAATTAATCACTAGTGCAAAAAAGGCTTTTAAGACCGGACAAAAGAGGCATCGTAAGACCGGACCAACGACCGGTCTTGTTCCAGCCGGTATTAAAAGTCTAACATTTAAGACCGGACTCGGACCGGTCTTAAAGAAACTCTTTTAGACTTGACATTTGAAACAATGGGTCTTAAAAGTCGTACTAAATAAACCTGAAATATTTTTGGTTCGGTCCTAAAACTCAACTTTTAAGACCGCTAAAAACTAGGCCGCTCTTAAAAGATTGGAATTTTAAGACCTAGGACAAAACTAAATACGGCCTAAAAAATAGCGGCTTCTAAGACAGACGACTAATTATACGCGGTCTTAAAAGACCGACTTTTAAAATTTGGATGATAAATAAATCCAGTCTTAAAAATTGAACTTTTAAGACCGGACGTATAAATATACTGGTCTTAAAAGACCAACTTTTAAGATCGGGCTTAATATGGACCTTTAAGACCGGATATATAAATACATCCGGTCTTAAGAGTCAAACATTTAAGACCGGCTCATTTATTTCCGGTCTAAATTTTACCTGTTCTGTTCTTCCTGATTGTATTACACACAAATCCACCACCCAATCCAGCACATAAAAGTCGATACTTTAAGCTACAAGCTATGAACAATTATGAATAAATTGAATTGGGACAAAGAATACAAATATTATTCACCACGAGTTATGTGGCCTTTAATTAATGATTATACTATGACTACAACACCTAAATTAATTAATACAATAAGATAACTTACTTACAAATACAATAAGTTACAAATACAACATACATGCCCAAAATAATATTCATCATGCCTTCATCTCGATTCCCACCCAACAACGTAATAACATCATCTTTTATAACATGCTCCTTTCGATCGGATCCGCCACAAAAATAAAACAAGAACAAACTTCATAGTCAGTGACATTGTTTATGGACATAGAAGGAATATAATATAGGTAAAACCTTAAAGTTTTCAAAGAATTCTGCATATAAATATTACCTTATGAATTGACTCTTTTATAAAGTGATATCCTCCCATATCCCTTCTTGATGATCATTTCTTATGTCGGGTTCATTATCCGCTTCATCTTCTTCGTTTATGTCGTGGTAGACCCCTTGAAAAAGGATTACTCTCAGGAAGACCATAATTTGAATGACTTTCCTCATCAATATCAATGACCCTTTTTCCTTGGAGAGCTACAGACCACATTTTATTTTCTTGATCGGTGATATAGAACACTTGTTTCGCTTGGTCTGCCATAATAAAAGGTTCATCTCCAAAACTTCTACCATTGACATCGACTAATGTAAATCCTAACCGATCGATCTGAACACCATTATTGACATTAACCCATTTGCATTTGAAAATGGGAAATCTAATTTTCACATAGTCCACCTCCCAAATATCTTCAATAACCCCATAATATGGCATGACGCCAATAAAGGCCTCTTGTCTTTCGAACTAGAAGAAGTGCATAGATTCAGCCTCTAACATAACACCAATGTTCCGATTGTGCTCGTATCATCTAGGGACTTCATGTAAAATGTAAAACCATTGATCACATACGAATTCCAACTTATGACATCAACCTCAGGACCACGTGCTAACCATTTGATTGTATCAGAAACACATTCCTCTCCCTTGACCTTTTGTTTGAACCAGTGTGCAAAAGTTCTGTTATGCTCCCTAATCAACATTTGTTCAGTCATTCGATGATTTTCTTTCCTTACAACTTCTTTATGTGCAACTATCGGCTTGAACTTCATCAACATTATTCAAGATGTATAAGTGGACTTGTGACAATTCATCAGGATCCACACTCTTTATTGAAGCCCCTCGTCTACCCCCTTCAGCATGCTGACGTTTTGGAAGCCCAATATGTCTTACTTTGGCCAAATAATTTTGACAAAATTCCATGGCTTCTTCAGAAACATATTTCCGAACAATTGATGCTTCTGGCCGGTATGCGTTCTTCACGTACCCTTTTAGGAATTTCATAGATCTTTCAATTTGGTACATCCACCGTAAATGGATAGGGCCGCACAACTTTATCTCCCTCACTAGATGAACAATTAGATAAACCATGATGTCAAAAAAGGTAGGAACAAAAAGCTTCTCAAGGTGGCACAAGATAAGATATCCTTCATTCTCCAATTCATCCAACTTTTCAATCTCGAAAACTTTACTACAAACCGCATTGAAGAAGAAACAAAGTCTAGTCAAAACGACCCGAAGATCATATTCGGCGATGCCTCGAATAGCTATTGGGAGTAGCTGTTGCATCATGACATGACAATCATGAGACTTTTGGCCTACTAATTTCAAGTCCTTCATCGATACAAGCCTCTTAAAATTTGAAGAATACCCAGAGGGAACTTTTGTGCCATGTAAACACTCACAAAACTTCGTTTCTCATACTTAGACAAAGTATGAGAAGCCGGGGACAATAAGTTCTATTACCATATGGTCTTGGATGTAACTCTTCGCGTATTCCCATTGCTATCAGATCCAATCTTGCCTTCACACCATCCTTGGAACTACCTTGTATGTTGAGAAGCGTGCCAACAATACTATCACATACATTTTTCTCCACATGCATGACATCAATACAGTGTCTCACATCAAGATTGCGCCAATAGGGAAGATCGAAGAATACAAATCTCTTTTTCCATATATTTGTTTCTTTTCTACTCTTTACAGTCTTACCGAAGATGACATTGATATTTTTCACCTTTTCATATACTTGCTCCCCAGTCAATGCCACCGGAGCATCTTCATACTCTTGTCCACCAAAAAAGGCTTTCTTTAATCGACGATATGGGTGGCCCCGTCTAAGAAATCTCCTATGTCCAAGATAAACCGTCTTTCTTCCATGTTGAAGTTGATGGTAGCATGTGCATTCTTCACAAACCGGACATGCTTTATGGCCTTTTACACTATACCGACAAGTTCCCATATCTTTGGGAAGTCGTTGATAGTACAAAATATCATGGCTCGCATTTTAAACACCTCCTTCTTGAAAGAGTCATAAATGTCGACACCTTCTTCCCACAACTCCTTCAAGTCTTCGATTAAGGGCTCAAGGTAAACATCAATGTCATTTCCGGGTTGTTTTGGTCCGAAAATCAACATAGATAGCATGATGTACTTTCGTTTCATGCATAACATAGGAGATAAGTTGTAAATAATCAGGAGTACAGGCCATGAACTATGTATGCTACTAAGGCTTCCATATGGATTCATGTCATCCGTGCTAAGGGCAAGCCTAAGGTTCCTAGGTTCTTCGCCGAAGTTCGGAAATAATTGATCGATTTTCTTCCATTGAGAAGAATCGGCCGGATGTCGAGGTTTCCATTAGAAATCCTCTCATCCGCATGCCACCTCAAATTTTTTGCATCATTTTCATTAGCAAACAACCGCTTGAACCTTGGTATGATTGGAAGATACCACAACACTTTTGCAGGCCCCTTATCTGACTTGCACCTTGGGGTTTCACATATCGGATAATGTTGTTTCTCTTCAAACTCTTTTCTTTACAACACACAATCATTCGGGCATGCATGGATCTTTTTGTACTCCATCCCTAGTGGACAAAGTATTTTCTTAGCATCATAGTATCGATGCGGCAACACATTATCATCCGAAGCATATCCTTAAAAGCCTCAAGCATTTCAGAAAAACTCTTGTCGCTCCATCCATGACGTGCCTTCAAGCTTACCAATTTCAATACGGATTCAACAATGGGTATTTTGTGCACCACGGTATAGCGGGGTCTCGCATCATCACTACACATATTACCATATGCATGTGATTGATGAAAAGCCTCTTCTCCTACATCATGGATAATGTCCTCTATGTGATCATCCATATCCGTGTCATTATCATCAAAGGCCACTTCCCATGTTGAGACCCACTTGGTATTTTTTCACCATGCCATACCCATACCGTATAAGTCTTACAAAATCCTTCACAAATTAAATGTGTGTGTATAACTTGAGGACTTAGTCGCCTCTCATTCAAACATTTTACACAAGGGCAATAAAACTTCCCACTATCATCATGGGCATTTTGTTTAGCAAATTCTACAAAGTCCCTCACCCCATTTTGATATTCAACACTCGTCCGTAAAGCATTTATCCAACTGTGATCCATAGTAGAATTCCTATAGACGGAAAGATTTAACATACGTAATCCAAAAAAATTGGCACACTTGCATATAAAATAAGGCAACACCAAATGCATATTTAAGCTCAATGTCGGTTATGTCTTTTTATTTTTATTTTTATTTTTATTTTTTTACGTTTAAAATTGCCCATTAAATGCATAACGAAGAATCACTTTTGGTCATAAATGTATCACAGTGAATCCAAGAAGCAAAATAAATGCATGATGAGGAAATTAAATACATCGCATGAAGGTCTTGTGGACTCACATGTAGCATATAAAATCAAATGCATTTCCTGAGTCTTTCTTCTCCCGCCACGAACGTTGATGTTGCAGACAGCAAGAGTACCCTAAAAACATTTGTTGGTCAGTTGGGTAGGTCTAAAGTGCAAATATAATCTTCAAAATACAATATTCATTAACAACAAGAGAAACCCACAAGAACATTTCATTGATTTCGTTCAACCCATAAAAAACCCAAAACGATAAGCAGGAAAATCATGAAGTTATATAACCAAAACACCTCTTACAGCTTGGTCTATAGACATTTAGCTCAGTAACCAGAAAGTGATTGTCGAGAGAGCAACGCGAAGCAGCGACAAAAGCAACACACAAACACTGGATACAGAACCTGAGTAATCACTTTCGTCGCAACAAGATAAGTTAGAGCAAGAAATTTAATATTTCGCGTGACGAGAGAGATGTTTAAGTATTTTGGATTTTATTAAGACCGGTAAATTACAAAGTAGCTGGTCCTAAAAATATAATGAAATTTTTAAGACCGGAGTTTTAGAAGACTCCGAACCTAAATTTTTATCATTCATTTAATACTCCGCGCTTTTTTGGTTTATTAAGACCGGTTAATTCTAAAAAGCGGGTCCTAAATATAAAATTTTTAAGACCTAGGTGGTTTAGAATACTCCGGTCCTAATATTATTCATTTAATATTCCACGTGACAATTTAAGACCGGTTATTTATTAAGTAGACGGTCCTAAATTTTGGCAAACGAAGTTTCTTTAATTACTGGAGAATATGAAAAAAAAAAAAAAAAGATGAGCTTAGTTCTTAATGCTACATATATTACTTGAATATGTAGGTACACAAGAAAAAATACAAAAGAAAAACAAGCGAGAAAATTATCAAAAACAAGAATCGACTAAACATCCTAAAGCTTATTATCCTCCAAAGCCTTGGCGATATCGGCAAGATGAGCATTAACTTCCTTAGGAGATCAGGAAGTTCCTGTCTTATTCGTATCATATGGAGGAACTCAGCATAGACAGGGTCGGTAGAAGGATGGTGGGGGTGTGGCAATCTCTTCATCATCGGAAATAACAATGGGTCCAACGACCCGAGACTCTTCTGTTTCAATAGAACGCACTCTCGATGGAGGAGGCGCACCGTATAACGATCGACGGAAGGCACGAGCATCACGAGTAAGAGCACCCTACGAGCGGTTCTCTTGTATCTAACCATGGTTTGGCCGGTTGGGGCAAAGAGGTATGATGAGTTTATTAATAAAGGCAAAGAGAGCGGTTCTCAATTGGGGCAAAGAGGTTCGTAGTTTGGAGTTACGAGGTAGTGAGGAGTTAATAAGGAGTTAAGGACAGAGAGAGGTATGAGGAGTTAATAGAGAGTAGATAAATAAATGATCTACTTTACGAGCGGGTTTTATAAATATGCGATCTAAAATTCTATTATTTAATTTTTTTCAATTCAATTTATTTTAAGACCGACCTTTTATAATATGGCCGGTCTAAAAGTATATTATTTTTTTTAATCAATTCATTTTAAGACCGACCTTTTATCATTTATCCGGTCTAAAAGTATATTATTTATTTTTTAATCAATTCAATTAATTTTAAGACCAACCTTATATTTTATCCGGTCCTAAAAGTCATTCTTTTCAACTTCCGATAAGAAGTCGTATCCTTTTACACTATCTCTCCGCCGTATCAAATGAATGATTCGATCATAGAGAGTCTCTTCAACAACAAGGCGGCGCGGTACTCGACGGACATTTACCCCGAGATAAACTTTCCAACTAGGCGTCTCCTCGTATTCTCATGAACTATGCATCCTCTCATTAAAGTTTCCGGCCTTTCACATTGTTGTGCGGGGTTCTCTATTTAAACCCGATGTTACTCTACTTCCTTCACATAACATTCTTCTCCATCACTTCTTTTTCCTCCACAATGAATGGCTGCTCCACCACCACCACGAGGTCGTCAACCACCCCCGGTCCTCCTTTTCCGATTAATCCTCTTCCACCTCCGTACCCTCCGTCGCCGCCTCCGAACCCCACTCGCTACCTAGATTTGCAGCCATTCTAGCCCACATCGATCATATAGATCGACGCTTGGGCCAATTGTTTCAGTCTATCACGCCGTCAACAACAAGCCGATCAAGGTACTCGACGCCCCAGGACATTAAGTACCATCCTTCATACAACGACTCCCTCCCCTCCGACAACGATGGGGAGGAGTAAATATTTTTATGTTTTGTTTTTTTTTTTTTTTTTCTTCTTTATTTGCCCCACGGGGAAGCATTAAAAAATATAATAAATTTTTTTTCTTTCCTATTTCGATCGCATTGCCCTTCTCATTAGATTCTTTCTTTTCCGACAAAAAGGAAACAAACAAAACATTGTCCTCATGTGTGATCAACATTAAAAACTCGCACAATACTCTGTTAAAGATCGAGACCATACAAAACAAAAAACATCATTTACCTTATTCAATTAAAAACAAACAAAAACAGTGACAATTCCTCTCAAGGTTGGACCGTCGTTGTCGTTGGTTTTACCTCGCCCTGATTTGAAACAAAGTGTCTTTTTCATTATCTTCCTTCTTTTTTCGACAAAAAAGAAAAAAAAGACAAAAGAAAAGGGACACCGATAATGCTGATCAACATCGGGGGAGAGGTAAAAACGACGACAATGAAGGACCTAGCTTGAGCGAACGCCGTAACCTCGGTTGTCTTGAACCCTAATGGTTTATTTGAAAAGAGACAACATTTACTATATATAGGAATACTATTAAGACTAGGAGATTTAAAAATACACGGTCATAAATGTTGAGCTGAAAATACACTGAAGCCGGACTTTTAGGAGCGGACTTAAAAATAAATTACTTTTAGGACCGGACCTCTAATAAATATGCGGGCCTAAAAGTCTCTAGTCTTTAGAGACTTTTAGGACCGGACTATAATACACTTTTAAGACCAGAGTTTAAACAAACATACGGTCCTAAATCTTTAGGGCCGGACTTTTAAAAAATATGTGGTCCTAAAGTCCCATTCACAACATCCTTGTACCTCAAATTTCAAGCACTAAATAGCTAGAATGAATGAATTTCTTCGAAAAAATAAACAAATTTATTATTGAATTACGCATTGCGTATGTATATTTACAAATGAATGAATTGTTCGAAAAAAATAAACAAATTTATAGAAAATTATTGTTGCTACAAAGATATATTTATAAATGAATTTAGGACATTAATTATTGTCCTGACTGTTAATCAAGTCATACAGGTATTCACAAAACAAATTGTGTATGTGCTCCAATTCATCATCAAGAAAGGGATCAGGACAGGCAAACCTCTGTAACATCAAAGACAGAAACTGAATTAACTTGCGTGCATATTTCATATGTAACATTAAGCCATAAACTAAATTGCGGCCAAACCTACGTAACATCAAATACATTTACCTTTATAGTTAAGTTAGTCCTTCCTTCCGTGATAATATCATATATGTGTTTCATGACGTTGGCCACATAAGTTGGACTCCATTGGTTGCCGACGAGTCTAAAAAGAACAAGAAATATATATAAAAGCATATATAGGTTACTGCGACCAAGTTCACAAGGCAATGTGGCGGTGTCCAAATATGTACCAACCTTTGGTGTGTGCCATGTAGGATTAGTGGCCGATACGAACGTTTTTTTTTAGAGATTTGGAAGGTCTTCATGGCACTATCATAAAAATCACAAATTTATCAATAAAGGTTCAACGAAAATTCACAGCAAAAGATTTCAGACAAGAGAATCAAAATGACATGCTTACTCGTTGATGGTTAAGTCAACGTAGTCCTGGATCCTTGTGGGTAGAGCATAAGAAGATAACTTTATGCTCCTCCATGCACATGAGGACCAACAGTGGCGGCTAAAAATTCACGACGAGTAAAGTACTCAATGATATATGTAGCAAAAATTAAGTGAATTGTAGACAAGAATTGTGATATTGATGAGCAGAAAATCATACCATGTTTTCCCTATACTTTATGATTGAATTGAATGTTAAATACAAGTTTTCCACATCCGGCAGATAGTCTAAGCAAAAAGGTAAATATTCATGATATAGGGACTGAAGAATAGAAATCATTTGCATATGCTAAGAATGGAACAATTTACATGGTCTTTAAAGAAGAACGTATAGCGAAGACGATACGCTTAAGCCGATAACGAAGTCTAATGCAATACAAGGCATCACGAATGCTATAGCAAAGTAAAGGAAGAATGCTATGCGGTATATTTTCTGACCTTTTTACCCGAGATGATTTCGGGGAATAAAAGAAAAGGGTGCATTCAAGTAGGTTGCTCATATAACGGAATAGAATGAAGGATCAAAGTTCTAACAAATTTGGAGAATCCCGAGAATCACTTGCAATCTATCAGATCTAGAGATATAATAAATCCCGACGGATTAGGAAAGGCCCTTACGATGTAAGTTTTTACAACGCAAGAAAAGCCCGATTATAAAGAATCACAAGTGCAGGGACTTGGTGATTGGGTTCATTGATTGCAACTTGTAAGGGAGTACAAAGTGTGTAATCAATTGTGATAGTGGAAAATCTAAGTGTACTGGGGGTGGACGTAGATCAAGAGGTTGGGTAGAGACAATATAAATTCTTGTGTCTTGCTCTTCTCCTTTCTATTACGTTCATCTCTTTATTCTGCTTGTCAAATAGAGCACTTCAAAAAGATTTTAAAAATGCGATTCACCTGCTTGGTGATTTAGCTCCATTTTCAAAAATTTTATTTCCCCTCCCTCCCCTACCCTACAACCCAAACAAAGCCTTAGACAAAATGGTTACTTTTTGATACACACACACACGCACACACTCTGCGGTTCTTATAATAAGCGCCGTATGATTTTCGCAAATCAATAAAAATAGTGATCAAATTAATAAAGTTTAAGCCATAAAATTTAAGTAATTTCGATATTACACTTATCAATTGCACTATACTCTAATATCATATTAATTATTACTCTCTTTCCTTTCTTGCTTATTAATTGTAGGCGTCGCAGAAAAAAAAAAAACAGTTAATATACTTTAGAAACAAGCGAAGTGCGCTTATAATAAGGATTAAAGGAGTTCATATATATCATATACATGTACATATACATATAGATTTACATATACATACATACATACGTACGTACGTATATACACATACATACATAATTTTGTTAATATGCTCTGATCCCTATTCTCCGTTTTCTCTTCCTCTGAGCTACATTCTGAGGTTTTTGAAGTGATGGCATTAATTAATTAGGAAATTTCTACTCAAAGACTTCGAGTGTTGTCACTCATCTAGTAGTAAATATTGTTTGCATACATCAATCGGGACTTGGTATATTTTCGCTTATTGTGCTTATTTCTATTCACAAATTTTTACTTGATATTTATCAAAAATACATTCAATGATTTCAAAATTTTGATACAGAGTTGGAGCATTTCTCTAGCGTGTTTTGTTGTTTGGAACTGATGGACGTTGGTTATTTGCATTAAAATTTTCTTTTCGTTGTCTAAGATAGAATTATAGTGTCACTACTGGGGAATGATATATTGCTATAATTATGAAGTAAAATTATTGGCCTCATTAAATTTTGTTATGCATTTTTTTATTAGCATAAAGAATGAGTACATTGAATGCAACCAGGATAACATGGTAGTGCTGTAATGTTGACAAATATTCGACCATTTTGGCACACAAAGTTTATTGTCTATTGATTCAAGATTACAATTTTCTATTTTTATCTTGAAATAATTATTATTTTCATTTCTTTATTCTTCTTGTTTTGCTTCTTTTAGTAGTTTACTCCTTGTGGACTTTTTAAAAATGTCATCTTACTTATCTTCATCCTCTTAATTACCAGCGAATATATTATTCTTTGCTTCTGCAGTTAAAACAATCAAAAAACAAATACTTAGAGAACGGTTTCAAAACAATTATTCTGCAAATTAATTTGCAGTTTTGTCAATGACCAGCATGCTCCTGATGAGTCTAGCTCCACAGATAACTCCCCTTCGCTTAATTTTCTTCCTCATTTTGGCTTGTTATGCTTTTTTCTAGTCCAAAAATGCATTGCCTGTCAACTTTTTTTTCCCTTAGTTTTCTGCATCAATTTGTGTCTGTCTTATCAAGCAGGACTCAATATTTCCTCAAGCTTTGAGTTGGTTCCTTGAATCACAGTCACAATTTTCACTGAGTAAAACGAGTCACACACTCTTTTGTACATATACAGAACAAAGAAAGTACTGGGTTGATTAGGGAGCTTGGAAGACTCTCTTCATGAATGAAAAAGTTAGGAAGGAACTCAATAAGAGTATTGAATATGATGTATGTATCCGTTTTTCATAGTTTCTTTATTATTTCACCTTGTCACAGTAACATGGTTTCATTGGTGTTAAATCTAAGTTTAATTAACCCCATTTTCCATGAATGCAGAATGAGCAATACCAAGCCTTTGGATTTGTCACTTCCTCTAATATCAGGTGCCTGCCATTGTGACTACTATTAAGTTAACTTATTTTTTCCTATTAAACTTGCGTTTTTGGTTTTGTAGCTACCTGATCAACTTGAACTGACTAATAAGCGAAGCTCTTGATAATGTTTCTTGTGAATTAACTACTGACAATATTTAAGAAGCTAATGAGTAATATATATATATATATATATAACACTGATGTTTTTATAATATAGAAGATGGGTGTTCTGTCAATATTTAGTCTTTGAAATTGATTAACATCACATTTTGCAAGTGACACTGGTTAGATTATGACATGGTATAGTTCGTGTTAGATTCTAAGTTTCTTTTTTCTCTTAAAAGTGTTAGCATTAATTAATTAATAAATCTCTTCTAAAAGAAATCGACTGTTATTGCTCAACTAGCAGTAAATATTGTTCGGTCTAACTCTTCGACCTACATCCAGTTTCCAAGCATACCTTGGGATTTCCACTAACTTTTCAAACTCATGAACAATTACACACTCGTAAACAAAGGATGATCATTTCACTCTCGGACTCACTCCTCCTTACCTGATTTAATGGTGATACACCCACACTTAAGGTTCCTTAGCCTTAAGATTTACTAACTCGAATGAAATGAATAAGTGTTTAATAACCCCATTTACGAGTAGATGTGATGAACACTAAAGTACAAGAGAATATCCGAAGATATTAAAAAACGGTTGAAAGTGACCATTTGCAATAAATTCAAATTGAATGCGCAAGCGTTTCGGTGGTTGAGAATTCAAAGCTTCAAGCATTTATATATGTTGCATTTAATGACCGTTAACGAAACTTGAATGTAGCCATTGGGTCTTCTTCAATATACCGTTTGAGTTGAAGCGAAAGCTCGTGTATATTGGCAAGAATATTTTTTAATTTCTTTTGTTCCAAAGAATTATATCCGTTGAGAACCCGGCGAAGGAATGAAACTTTCTTGCCCAAAATGTCTTTTGAATGTTCAGAGGTTTGTTTGTTGGTTAAGATCTCGAATAGGTAACCACATTTAATGCATTCGACATGTCGATCGCTTCATTCAAAATTTTGAGATAACTGCGTTCTTATCAACTTTAACTCACCAACAAACTTATTAAACCAAGTTAAAGGTATGAATACAAAATGATATGATGAATCGATAATCATACTCGAGAGAGCTTTGGATTTAGATAAGCATTTCCTAAAATAGAGACAAGCCGGGCTCGAGGCATCGGATCTCATGTGGCTCGAGTCAAAGTAAGCTGGAGAGACATAAAGAACATTTGAAAAACGTATTTAACTCGAGGCGCACAAAACCTTCGCTCAAGTCTAGCCACGAGACTCGAGGCACCATTCTTCCGGGCTCGAGTTAATCATAGTGATTGAGGAAGAGCATTGACGACCTTTGACTTGAGGCGACAAACACCTTGGCTCGAGTCTAGCCACGGACTCGAGGCACCATTCTTCCAGGCTTGAGTCAATCATAGGATTTAAACAAGCAAAGAATGAAAAAAATGCAGACTCGAGGCAACTTATGTGGCTCGAGTTAACCAAAACAAGATTTGTAAAATCATTGTTAAATTTTAAACCATAGGCTCGAGTCTCGAGAATTGGGCTTGAGCCTAGCCTCGACTCGAGGCACAATTCCTACAGTTCGAATCGCGTTGATCCTTAGTTTGAAAACTTTTTATGACACAAAACACTTTGGCTCGAGTCTTAGAATGGCCAGGCTAGAGTCAAGACCCAGACTCAAAGGTCATCATTTGGCGGGATCGAGTCAATACATAATTTTGGCGATAAATGCTTGGATTTGGCTTAAGTCCGCAAACATTGGACTCGAGCCAACGTGATGACAAAATGATACCATTGATAAAAACGTGTTTTGACCGTGATTAAAATTATTTTCCTTAACTTCCTTGTACATACATCTCTTTTCAATCTTAGTCATCATCAAAACATCAACAGAGCTAACAAATACTTATCAAACAAACATTCAATTATTTCCCAAAAAAAATGGTAAAATTATATTTATATAGGGTTTTAGGATATCAAATGGTAATTTACTCAGATAATTGAATTAAAGTTTTAAATAGATAATTTCCTTGTATACTCTATGAGGGACTTTGTGATGGTCTTGTTATTACCTTGTTAAGAATTTAAGTTGGTAGTACAGTATCTCAATTTTTTGTGTTGATAAGGAGGTTTTGACTAATTTGCCCCTAATTAAATAACTAATTATACCTACGTTTGAAAACTATATCCCAATCACATTTGAGTCGACTTCATGGGCTTTTTAGATGTAGTCGACTAAAAAACCCATGTAGTCGACTACATCATTAAAAAAAAAATTGCTTAAAACTTCGGAAAAGTTTATAACCGACTCGAAGTCAGATGAGTGATTCTTTTTTGATTCCACATAACTTTTTGGATCTATACACTAATATAAAAGTTAACTTCTAGATTTAATGAAAGAGAAAGGAGGAAAAACAAGTGATTCTTTATAAGGCAAAGAGATACTAACAATTCATTAAATATAATCAAGTGATTCTTTTAATATATATATATATATATATAATGAATTGTTTCCTTTATAATCCAATTATTTCTCAATGGCAAGTTGGCTCAGTCATAGCCTTACTTGATAAACTTGGATTAGATTTCAGACTGAATCTGAGATTGATGTGTTTATGTGCATATGTTTAAAATGTATAAAATAAAAAGAAATTACTCCCACCCAGTTCATTAATATGATCATTATTTTTTATTTTATTTTTTTAAGATAATTTTGATTTTATTTTTAAATCAAATTTTTACATTGATAAAAGTTTTAAGAGCTTTTTTTTTTTTGGAACGCAGAAAAAGAGCTACTAGCAAATGAAAGTTTTTATTAGGGTTTAGCAAATAAAATACATCGCGTGCTTTATCGCAGAAATAGCGCCCAACACCATATGCTTTTTTTGGGAACAAAATTACACTTGTGGTTACATTTTAGAACAAAAGTCACACCAGATTAAAATTTTGTTGTAACTACAGCACTTACGTTGTACATCTAGCATGTTGTAAATATGACTTTTTTGTTGTAAAATGGCCGGATTTTAAATTTCATTGTAATATAAGACTTCTGTTGTAAATCTAACCTTTGTTGTAAATGATCTTTCATGCTCAAATCCAGGGTGTTTAAATGTTGTTGTAAATATGGCCAAATTTTAAATTTTGTTGTAAATCTGTTGACTTCGTGTTGTAAATATTTTTTTGTTGTAAATGGCGTTCTACATGCTCAAAATCTAGGTGTTTAAATATTGTTGTAAATATGACATTTTTAAATTTGTAAACATGACATTTGCCAAATGCCTTTTGTTAAGTTAAATTTTAGCGGTTGTGTGATTTTTTGCTCTAAAATGTAACCCACGTATTTTCGCTTCCCAAAAAAGCGTATGGTCTTTGGGCAATAGAAGAAAGACATATATATTTTTGCTCTTTTACCCTTTTTATTATTTCATGGAAATTTCGTCAGATTTGATAGTGCAACTTCCACAAAGGTTAATATATGGTCAAAGAGTTTCCGTACCAATCCATTTTTAATGTCGGGTGGAAAATCCTACTTCAAATATGATAACAACAAAAAATTGACTTCCATAGAAATTTCTACGCACTTTCCTTTTTTTTTGGTTGGTACAGAAAATTTCTATCCACTTTAACCCAGAAACAAAACAGGAAAAAAAATCACCCCGGAGCGAAAATTTCTAATTCTTTAAACAAATAAAAGAAAACCCCAAAAAAGAACCCTGTTGACTTGGAGTCCAAACCAGCTACTCACGTTTTCATTATTTTGTGGAAATTTTGGCCTACTTTGTACAAAAAAAAATTCTTGAAGAAATTAATGGGACTAAACATTACTGCGGGCATGCCAATTGGACAATTTAAAAACTTTGAAAAGTATTATCATGCTATATACAAAAAGATCCTTGTTGTTAAGTGGGGGAATTGGAGAAGTTCAATTTCCATTTAAGCTCCTGCCATTTATTGTGAAAACGGACAACATGTCACTTAATAGATACATTCTTTCTTGAAAAAACGAGGCCCTTTTACTTTCCTACTTGGGCTATTTATCTATTATCTGAGCTTGACAAATAAATATTAAGGCGTTTTTACTTTCCATATGTATTTTGGGCCTTCAAATATTATTCATATGGATCCAAATAGATTTTTGTGACCTGTTGCATTTTCCTGTGGTCGTTTCGCAGGTTGCCCATAATAATGTAGACCTTATAGTGTTGAATTGTAGCATTCAATTTATAGTCACGATGCTCGATGAGAGTTGGCTAAGATGACAGTAAGTGATCTCGCCAGGCCGCTTGGGTCATGGGTTCGATCCTCTCACGTCGTTGGGACTCCTTTGGTTGGCGATCTCGTAAGTCCGCAGTAAGCTCATAGAGCCGGGCCGTGTCTCGCAGCGCCCAGTGGGGACGACGTCGAACCCCTCCAAAACTTTTTAGTATCAAAAAAAAAAAATTTATAGTCACGATGAAGAATTAAGCAGCATGGAATGCTTAAATGACAACTAACATGATATGAATAAATCCTACATTTTTTTTATTTTCAAAATAAAATCTGGTTCAAACTTTAATTGTTTTATAAATATACTCTGTTTTATCTAAATAAATAAATGAATGTAAAATATATCTAACTAACATGTCAAACACCCATGAATATTTAAGGTTTTCCCTTGCTCTAAATTCTCTTTCTTCTTCCCTTAAATTGTCAGAATACCTTTGTGCAGATTCTTTCAAATATATGTGAAGTTACACTCCCTCTTTTATGAGTTCGACAAAAGTACAAGTTATGTTTGATTTTCCGAGGGAATTAGAATTATGTTGAGTTAAATTAATTGCCCTCTCATTTAACACCATAATAGTACTTTAATTTACATCTACAACTTTGGTTAGCCTAAAGCCAACCTTGTAGTGCCCGGAATATCTACAACTTTGGCTAGCATAAAAACAAGTACTTTTTTTAAAACTTTATGAAAGTATAAAATGCATGGAAAATTCTGTAGTAAATTATTCTCAAATATTAGCCTCCAAAACTTTCCTGAAATTTCACTGTTCTCCCTATGGCGAAATTGAAAATAAAATTTTGAGTGTCAAGACAATTTTGCCTTCACTTTACGGAGTCAAATATGATTATTTACAATATACGTATAGGAATTTACAAATCAAATATGTTTATTTCAGCCATGTACAAGACAAGTAGTATATTCGGAAAATACATACTATTTATAAAACAAATGTGAGAATTTACCAAGTCCAATATATGTCTTTACAAGATACAAGTAAGAATTTACAAAATCGTCTCGGTTATAAATAAGACAAGAGCATAAATGCTCCTTTTTGGATTAAACTTTTTTTTTTTGCCTTCTCCAGTCGGACTAGACTTGTGTCATAAAGAATCTTTTTTTAGTGGAAATGGAATACCATTAATCAGTAAAAACTGTACAGGTACAAGAGAGTATAACAACAAAACTGTGAAATGCAAACTGAAGAAAATTACATGAGAAATTTAAAGGTGGAAAAACTTTTAGATGTATGATCTATCACTACCCTAATTTGTGCCAATACTCCTTCAGCAGTAAAGACTTCATTTGCAAAGATACGGTGGTTCTGACTTCTTAAAGCTTCTAACAAGTGACAAAAAATCCAATCTTCCATGACATGTTGAGCTGGGAGTGTCTCAGGAAATTAGCTAGCCAAGATGTTCCATCATTCTTGAAAAAAAATCCAAACAGATATCCGCAGGTAGGATCCTTTTCCAAACAGATGAAGCAAGTGGGCAATGCTTAAGGACATGGTTGATGTCTTCTATGCCTCCTTGACACAAACAGCAGCGTTGATCCATGGTCATTCCTCTCCTGTACCTTTCAACATTTGTGAGCAATCTCTCCTAAAGAAGCAGCCATGAAAATTTCATACTCTTTGAGCTACTGGGAGTTTCCATAGCTTTTTCCATTTATTGTTAGCAGCATTCCAATTGATCGATTCTACTGCCTAGTAAGCTGTCTGGTTTCATAAGCACGAGGGGTCCTCCTGGTAATTAGCAAGCCTAATCTCTGATATATGTTTGACGATATTAGGAGGGGAGAGGTCCTGAAACAATAGCCATTTCCAATGTCCATCCTCATCAATAGAGTCTGATATAGGTGTGTCGAGATCAGATTCGTGTCGTGAATATCAACATAAGAGACGCGCTTCAATGGTCCATAATCTGCTACTTGATGTTGTAGAATGCATCTTCCCAGTTCCTAACTAAAGCGTTCCAGAGGTATGAAGAGTGCTTTCTCATAATGCTTTCCTCAGTTTCATCCACACCTTATTTTCCTTCTAATACCCGGACCCAAAGAGCATTTGGATTAGAGTACAACTTGTAGATCAGCTTTGAAATGAATGCTCTGTTTTGTGATTGGAGGCAGATAATTATTTCTCAAGAGCGAGTTGGATCAATTGATAAGCAAGACTGAAATTTGAGACTTGAGCTTGAATTGATATGTTCATGTGCGTGAACGTGTTTAAATTTATAAAACGAAAAATACTCCCACAAAGAAATGAATATGATCTTTTTTTTTTTTTTTTTTTTTTTTTTTAAGACCATGTAATCTTATTTTCTTATCGAATTTTTACATTGTCAAAAGTCTTTTCTCTTGTTATCTTTCACTAAGAGGAAGGTGTTCATAAATATATCGTACTCACAAAGCAAGTCGAATATGAAATCACATGTTTAAGCAAAACTCAAATAGGAGCTAATTATCAGTTGTGCCAAATTTAACGCATGTAAAGTTTTGACGTAAATGAAAGGGGAAATAAAGAGCCCAAATAACAATTGTAAAAAAGTTACTTTCGTGCAAATCTCTAGTACTGTTATTCTTGTAACTTAAATCAGAAACAAAACAAGAAACAGAAAAATATTGGAGGTACCATCAATGCTTCTGCGAAATTTCTAATTCTTTAAACAATAAATACCCAAAAAAAGTGCTGTTGACTTGGAGTACAAAAGAGCTACTAACGAAAGTTTTTTTTATTTCATGGAATTTTCATCACATTTTAACTTTAAGCCTTCAACCTCTAATCAGAGACTGTATCCTCTGTCTCACTACTTTACAATTAGTTCCTCGTCCTTTCATGTCAGGGAGTTCACTTCCTCCCCGGCGGCCCCCTAAAGGATGATAGTTATATTAAATTTTTTATATCTGTTATATCAAATTTTCCAATCACATGTGATTGTAAGTCGTTTTTTAAAAATGAGTTTATGATTAAACGATAATAATTTAAAAATAGGACATCTAGTTACATGTGATTAGAGAACTTGACGAAATAGATATAAAGAAATTTGACCTAAGTATTTTTTCTTTTTTGTAATATCCCTTATGATGATAACGACAAGTTTTGCACCGGATATGGTAATAGAATTCACATTAGGTATCACATACCTTATAAATGCATCTTATATATCATCCCTCTAATCTTGGGGTGAACACAATTGTTTTTTTTTTCTTTTTTTTATATTTATTTAGATTAAATTATATGTTGCATCTGAATTTTTTTTGCATCTAATATCTCAAATTAATTAATTTCGAGGATACTTATGTTATAGTAAAAATATATATGAATACGGAGGCGAAAAATTAATTAATTTGAGATATTAGACGTAAAAAAATATATTTGCGATGCAACATATAATTTAATCTAAATAAAAAATATAAAAATATATACTCACCCCAAAATCAGAGGAACATATAAGATGCTCATAAGAGATGTGCAACCCATGGTGATAATACTGAATTAGAAAATATCGAATTGAATTCAGATCATGCTTCATGGAAAGGGGCTTATTGAATGGTATTGTAATAGTTAATGCTGCCAGATTTCATGTGAATTCTTTCTGAAATATTCGAATAGCGAATTCTTTCCGGAATATTTGAGTGATGACGAGGAGGAGGAAGACTGTTCAAAAGTCATCCCCGCAAAAGCATGCGCAGTGCAGTTGCTTCCTGCCCCAAACTGGTACAAAATACAGCAAAGATGGATAGACATTCTTACCCCCATCACTCTCCATGTGAATGGCTTATAGTGCTACGCTTGTGCGGATGATGGTGCCTTATAGTGCCATGCCAAGACGTCGGTGACCTCCTCCTCCTCCCTCCTTCATTTCTCGCCTTTGATTTTGATGGTGGACGCCCAAAGGTGAGTCATCCCCTCCGTTTTCATTCACAAGTATCGTCGGTGATCTCCAGATCTCTGTAACTTCTCCATCACCAGATCATCTTCAATTTTTCAATTTTGGGCAAGATTCAACAATTGATTCATTCAAAGTAACATTTGCATGAATCATGAGCATTATTTCCATTGTAAATCAAAACTCATCTACTAAGCCACACAAATCCACAGTTGAAGGGAAGAAATAGTAATATAGTATATATAAAAAAAGAAATTTAAGAAGTTTATTTTATATCCAGATCTAGCAACAATGGAATAGCATCAACGTTGACACATTGAGAACCATCTGTAAAATTATTTAAAGAAAAAAGAAACCCAAAGCAAGTACAGCAATCATTGAAATAAAAAGTTTCTGCCATGTTGTTTAACATTCCTCTCAAATTCAAAGAAAACCATAATAACAATCATAATAAACAAGTTCTACATATATAAAAAAATCCAACAACAATTAGGGACAGAGTTCTATCAAAATCCAGGAACATTACAATTTTCTTTTTATTCTGATTTATAGATTTTATAATCAAACACTAAATGACGATGAAACTGTGTGTTCCAACAAGAGAGAGAGAGAGAGAGAGAGCATGTACATTTAGTCAACAACTTTTCATGAAGTTCAATAGAAACAAGAAGCACTGGATGATATAGTGCAGCCACATTGGATTCATGATTGGGACACAATTAAATCTTCAAATCCTCTAAAATTTTAGGGACCGATAAAAATATGCATTTCTTCCTCAATTTCTCCAACAACAAAATCAATTGATTTCCATTATGATTTGGGGGAACCCTAAGGAGCCGATAAAGGTTTGGGAACTCTAAGGAGCCGATTGGAGTTCTTACAGGAAGACCCAATAAAATCACGCATGAACCACACTCTACCAAAGCATTCATATCTTGATGTCGAGGACTCCGGCCACATCTACTTTGAGATCTTAGTATCTCTTTTGCAAAATCTTGATTGCCTGTTAACAGAAGACCGTTTAATACCCAATTAAAAGTAAATTTTCGAGGTAGGAAGCCTCTATCAACAACGATAATCGATTGGTGAGACCTTGATGAAGCTAAAAAACACAATGAATTCTAAATTCATTGCAAACCCATGTAGCGTCAAAACCCAAAGTTATTGGCTTATCATGAGATAAATCATTAAATTGGGCGTGGTAATTGGGGGCAAAAAAAAGTTTGATAATTGAGCTAAATATATGACCCAACAATGAAACTTGAAAGAGGACATACCGAAGAAAATCAAATCAAAGGAAGAATAGAAACCATCAATCATCAAGCAAAAGAAAAGATAAGGGAAGGAAAAAACCCCTAATCCCCCCCACCACGAGCTTTAGAGGGTCGACGGCGGGCGCATTTCGCCTTCCCTGAGCGCACACGAGTGTCGGAGTGGAAGTGAGCGTTCGGCCAGATTGAGCACGGAGAGAAGAGAGCAAAGTGATGAGAGTCAAGCAAAGAGAGAGAGAGATGGAATTAATGATTTTGAAATTGCCCCTTTCTTTTTCGGGAAGCAGTGTGGGTTTTTTTTCCGTTATTTTCCCAAACAATGTATGTATATAATGGCCTCGGGGCCTTTTCTAGGATTTGCAAATTCTTTGGACCTTTTTTAGGTTTTTTTTTTTGGTAATGTGGGCCTCAGGGGATTCTCCCTTTTTTTTTTTTTGGGTCAGTACCAGAAATTTCTACCCACTTATACAAAGGGAAAAATGGAAAACCCAAAAAAGACGCGATTGACTTGGAGTCAAGAGCTAAAGGCACGTTTCATTAAATGCTAACAAAGGCTCCATAGTCACACACTCATTTTTCTGGTGTGCCGATCGAATTCCCCAGATAAGCGAACTCACCAAATCCAACTTCAAGTTCTCCACCTCAGATTCGATTTAGCCACTCCCACCAAGGTATTATTAATATGGTCTTTCTCTTTCATTTTATAACTTCTTAAACGTTGTTCTTTCTGTTCTTTTTCAGAAATAATCAACGACCTATAAAACATTTTTTTATTGTCTTCCTTTCAAAAACATCCTCACTTTCATTTCAGTGGAAACCCTAGCCCCCTCAGCGAGGCGGCTTCGCCTTCTCACTTCACAGTCACAGCGCGTTCTTTCTTTACTTCGGAGGTCGACTCTAAGAGGTCACAGCGCCTTCTCTCAAATTCTCACAGATCCGGTCAGCAGACTCTGCACCTCGCTTCGCCTTCTCACTTCACTGCCGATCGACTCTCACAGCGTCGATCAAAGCTCGATCTTGCCATACTTTGCAGATCCGGTCTCACTCGACTTTCTGCGACTGCGATCTGCCTTTTTCTCACTTCTGCGAAGTTGAAGTCCGAAGCAAAGGTCGATCTTGCCGTCTTAGCGTCGGCTCTCACTTTGGTGAGTTGCTTCACTTCACTTTGGTTGTTATTTTCTGATGTGGGTGTCGACAGTTGATTTAAAAAATATCTCCTGCTTCATATTTTGCCTGAGTTTTCTTTACTGTGTTTCGTGGCTCTGTGTTTTTCTGATTGCTCTGATTATTTTTATATTTTTGGTCGTGGCTATGTGGGGAAGACGGTAACAGTCCGTCAGGTTGAGGGCTTAAGTTTTCTGATTTCTCTGATTTTTTTTTTTGGTTTTTATATTTTATATAGTAGATGCAATGCCAATATCTTTGAAAGTAATTTTTTCAATATCTTTGTATTTTTGTAATATTTTATTTTCTTTTCTGTGATTTATTCTTGTTTCTGCACTCAAGATCTTTCGTCTTTTTGAATCATTTTATGCTGGCTCTGTGATGGACGAGTTGCTTTTTGAACTGCAAGTATATACTTTTCAAAGAAAAGTTAGAGCCTCAATTATTGAATGGTCATAATTAATCAATAGTCTAAAAAATAATCACATAATAATGAAGCTGCCTTGGGGCAAATAAATCTCCTTAAAATAAAATTATAAACATTTGACTTGGAGTCAAACACGTATCCGTAGAAATTTCTTCGTACTTTATTTTTTTTGGGGTTGGTATAAGAATTTCTACCCATTTTAAACAAGAATAGACAAGGGAAAAAAGTTCGCAATGGCGAGTTTTCATGGCTTCTTCGACATTTTCAATTCTTTAACCAATAAATGCGTGTAATTAACTTGAAAATTTCTAATTCTTTGAATAAGAAATTTCCACTGCCAGCTTAGCTGATTTATAACTCAGAAACTCATTTTTTGTTCTGCTCATTATATTGAATACTCAACAAAAGGAAACTCACTAAATTAGCTTTAAGTCTTTTCTCCTCATTCACTTACTGCTTGATATTCTTTCTTTTTTTAAATAAGAAATAATCAACAGCCCACAAATATGCTCAATAATCCCTGTTCATTTAATTTCAGTAGAAGGATACAAATTTGTTGCTTCAATCGTTTTCTACTTATCCATTTTTATAAAAGTGATGCAC
Source organism: Acacia acuminata (assembly GCA_019022655.1). Lineage (NCBI taxonomy): Eukaryota > Viridiplantae > Streptophyta > Magnoliopsida > Fabales > Fabaceae > Acacia > Acacia acuminata. The sequence continues at coordinate 236,069 of JAFJYI010000446.1, forward strand.
TCCTTGCTCCCTCTTCCGTATATCTATTTATTCCAATTTTAGCTATATAATTATCTTCATTTTATTTGATTAAAAAAAGAAAAGAAATGTCCACCGAGACATAATGTGAATGCTCAATAGTCAACATATCCCCATTTTAGTTGATTGTTGACTCTTGAATCTTAACAAAAGCTCAATACTCACATTCTCATTTTTCTGTCGTGCCATCAATTCCCAAGATAAGCGAACTCACCAAATCAACTTCAAGTCTTCAACCTCAGATTTGATTTAGCCCCTCCGACCAAGGTATTATTAATATGCTCTTTCTCCTTCATTTTTTATAACCTCTTAAACGGTGTTCTTTCTGTTTCTTTTGCAGAAATAATCGACGACCTATAAAATTGTTTTTCGTTTTGTATCCCAGCAATGGCTGCTTATTCTTCCCAGGTCCCATGTGGAAAATATGATGTTTTCATCAGCTTCAGGGTCAGGCGTCAGATTTGGTTTTCTGAGCCATTTGAAAGAGGCGTTCCTTCGAAAGAACATAAATGTCTATGTGGATGACAGGCTCGAGAGAGGAGAAGAAATATCATCATCACTTGTGAATGCAATAGAAGGATCCAAGATTGCTTTGATTTATATTCTCTAAAGGTTATGCTTCCTCAAGGTGGTGCTTGGAAGAGCTTGCCAAAATCATGGAATGTAGGGAGGCTGGTCGACAGATTGTGATACCAGTTTTCCACCCGTGTAGATCCATCAGTTGTTAGGAATCAAAAACGCACTTATGCAAAGGCATTCACTTGTCATGAAGAGAAGTTCAAGGATAAAGTGGAAATTTGGAGATCTTACTTGAAAAAATCTGCTGACTTAACTGGTTATGATTCATTAAAATTTCAGTAAGTTTGTTTCTATTATTCAATTTACTATTTTTATAGAGTCTCAATGTTGTTAAGTTTTTCCTTTGTTTGCCTTAAATCTAGTGAAGTTGTATCAATTTATGCCTGTGGATCTATTATTTTATCATGGGCAGCTAATGTAATTTTGTCTCTCTTTTTGTGTGTGTGTGTGTGTGGTCTTTTTATATGTTAGGAAGAATCCAAACTCATTGATGCAATAGTCGAAGGTGTCAGGAAAAGCTAGTATATAGTAGCCCCTTTCTCCCAAATTCTCAGCTCATTGGATCTCGTCAAAATGTTAGATTATTGAATCATTAATGGAAATTAAGTCACGGGAAGTTCGACTTGTTGGGATATGGGGCATGGGAGGGATAGGCAAAACAACCCTTGCTCGTGCTATGTGACAGATTCTCCTCTAGATTTGAGAGGTACTACTTCTTGGAAAACATGAGAAAAAGATCAACCAGTGGTTTAAATTTACGTGACAAGCTTTTTTCTGAGCTATTAGACCAAAATGAACGCAAGAATAACCCATTGAAATGGTTGCAACTGAAAAAAGTCTTAATTGTCCTTGATGACGTGGACAATCCAAAGCAACTAAAAGATTTGGTTGGACGTCTCCAATTGGGACCAGGCAGCAAGGTCATTGTAACAAGTAGGGACAAGCATGTTCTTAGGAGTGGAGGGATTCATGATCAATTCATACATGGAGTCAATGAATTGAGTTCGGAAGAATCACTTGAACTCTTTAGTATACATGCCTTCAACCAGAGTCAACCTAAAGAGGATATGAAAAGCTATCACAAAAGACACGTGGCCATTGCTAAAGGAATTCCTTTAGCTTTAGAAGTTTTGGGTTCCCATTTTCATTCTAGAGATAAAGCATATTGGAAAAAGTGGGCTTAGCAAACTCAAGAGGTATCCCCATCAGCAAATTCAAAATATATTGAAGATAAGTTATGATGGATTGGATCCTACAGATTAAGGAAATATTTTTAGACATTGCATTTTTTTCGTGGGTGACAACAAGGATATTGTTACTTGTCGGCTAGAGGCTTGTGGTTTGGAGCGGTTAGTGGAATACAAAATCTTATAGATAAAGCTCTTATAAAGTTTGGTTGGTTTGATTGTATCGTAATGCATGATTTGATACGAGGAAATGGCCGAGCAAATAGTTCGTGAAGAAAGTATGAGACATCCGGAAAGACGTAGCCGATTAAAAGACGCAGATGAAATCTATGATTTATTGAAAAGTAACATGGTATGGAAAAAGATACATCCATTTATTTCTTTCATTTTTATTTTTTTGAAAGTTTTTTTAAAAGTTTAATATTTATTTTATTTTATTTTGTGTAGGAAACGAATGAAATTGAAGGCATTGTATTGGATGTGAATCAAATACAATGTGTACAAGTGGAAGCTAACATTTTTGGAAAGATGAAAAATTAAGATTCCTCAAATTTTTCGTCTACATTAAGGAAATCTCCTTGTATGCTAAAGATAGGTCTTCCTTTTGATCTTGACCCTTTTTCTAATAAATTGAGGTATCTTCGTTGGGATGTTATCCATTGGAGACTCGCCATCAGGCTTTTATCTTGGAAACCTTGTTGAACTTCGCATGGAAAATAGCAATGTTAAAAGGCTTTGGGATGGAAAACAGGTACGTATATGCTAATGTATATTATATATGTCTTAACCTAATTAAATTTATTAGGGCTTTTAATTTAGGTAATTGTTTTCTTTTCATTGTGAACATAGCGTCTTGGAAACCTAAAGAGAATAGATTTGAGATGGTCCAAACAATTGATAGATGCCGTCCTGACTTCGATGGCACCTAAGCTTGAAAGTGTAAATCTCCAAGGTTGTAAAAGTTTGAGGAGTCTTCATCTATCTATTTTTGTTGGTTGGCGTAATTTAACAGAGCTATGTTTGGAGGGGGAGGTACTTGTCAGAAATCCCTGACAGTATCACGGCCTTGACAAAGTTAAAACGCATTGACGTGAGAAGGTGCAAAAGGCTTAAGTCTATACTTGGACTTCCTCCCTTCCTTCAAAACTTAGACGCCTCCGAATGCACATCATTGGAGACTGTATCTCCGGACTCTCTAGTTCGGAACCAATGTTCCTTCAAGTTCCTTAACTGTGAAAAATTGGATGAGCATTCAGTTCTCTTTATTCAGGAATTAATTCTTTCCTCCAATGAATTTAGGTAGGGTTTCGTATTATCATGATTATATAACTTGTTACCCAGGAAGTAGAGTTCAGAGTGGATGGAATATAAACCTATGACAGAGGCTTTCAATGCAACCGAATTTATTGACAATCTTGAACGACCACAGGTTTTATTATTTTTGCTGCGTTGCTCCTCATCTCGTCTCAAAGCGATTAGAAAGAGTTTATTGTTATTTCTCTTATGATGATAAGAACAAATTCCGTATTTCACACAATATATTTTTTATCCTGCATTGAATCGGGATCATGTGTTGTTTTGGCCTTTGGGAAGGAGCTCATATCCTGGGATACGTGATGATTCTAAGATTTCAAGTGAATTCTTTCTAAAATATTGGGATGATGAGAAAAAAATCTATGACGATGATGTCCTGCAAAAGCATGGGAGTTTATTTTTGCCCTCCCACAAAGCAACTCAACTACTCAAGACTTCTCTCTCAACCTTCTCCCCTGGAGTTGGTTACTACGAATTTCAAGAATCTCATGATATGATGATTTTATATGTCACCCCTTGCAACTCAAATTTCTACGCATTATCAAACAAAATGACCTCTCACTAATACACTTCCTTTCATATATTTACAGGTATCTCTTACTTATTCTTAAATTTATAGACACAGAGATGAAAATTTTTAAAGAACAAAGTCGTTGGTGCATGATATATATGTATAATTCAATTACTATGCTTCATATTTCTACTCCCTGGTCCGATAATCATGCCTCATATTTTCTACGGGCCATTTGGGAAATATATCTCAATTTTATGTCATGGCAGTGAATTTGTGGTTCTGATTTTTGTTGTTGCAATATTGTATAGATTTTGATGATTATTATTGAACTGCTTACTTCTGTTGGCTGCCATTTATTATATTCTGTGGTTCTGATTTTGTTTTTTGCAATATTGTATAGATTTTGACGATTATTATTGAACTTCTTACTTCTGTTGGCTGCCATTTATTATATTCTTAAATATGTTCTCCCAATACAAATCTCTTTAAAAGGGAAAAGAAAAAGCAAAAGGGCACGTGTGGCCGAAAATTGATGAGGTAATGAATTAATTGGTGTTTCAATTTGAAGGGGGCTATGAAAAAATTTTGTTATCCTTTGAGGAAAAACACTGTTCTTTCTTTTAAACAAAAATGGTTATTTTTTTGATATGTGTGTGTGTGTTTGTAATTTTATTTACATGCTTTGATCGCCTGTTCTCCATTTTCTCTTTCTTCGAATTACATTTTGATTTCTTTTTTTTTTTTTTTTTTTTTTTTTTGAAGTGATGGCATTAATTGATATCTAAGGTGTAGAAAATATTAGAGTTAGTTAATTAGTTAGGAAGTTAGTAGTTATTATTGTCATTACCGTTGGATTAATGGCTGAAGGAGTCTAAGGTGGTATCCTATCCTATATTAGGGGGAGCCTAGACTAAGGTGTGTAGTAGTTGAATATGATGAATGAATGAAAGTGACTAAGGTGTGTAGTTGTTGAATATGATGAATGAATGAAAGTGCACGGTGATGTGATTCTGTGTTTCTCTCCTTTCCCCTTTGTTCTGTTCTTCTCCTTCCTCCCTTAGGCGGTATCCTATCCTGTATAGGGGGAGCCTAGACTAAGGTGTGTAGTTGTTGAATATGATGAATGAATGAAAATGCATAGTGATGTGATTCTGTGTTTCTCTCCTTTTCCCTTGTTCTGTTCTTCTCCTTCCTCCCTTAGGCACCTCCTATCCTATATAAGGGGAGCCTAGACTAAAGTGTGTAGTTATCGGATATGATGAATGAATGAAAGTGCATAATGATGTGATTCTATGTTTCTCTCCTTTCCCCTCTGTTCTGTTCTTCTCCTTCCTCCTCTCTTTTCCCAAATCCTCTAATTTCTACAATAATCTTAACATTAATTAATTAGAAAATTTCTGCTTAAAGAACTCAAGTGTTGTCATTCACCTAGTAGTGAATATTATTTGCATACGTTGATTGTGACTTGGTATAGTTTTCACTTATTGTGCTTCTGATTTCTATTCACAAATTTTCACTTGATAGTTATCAAAAATACATTCAATGATTTAAATTTTGATATAAATGTGGAGCATTTTTCTAGTGTGTTTTTGTTGTTTGGAATTGAAGACAGTTGGTTATTTGAATTAAAACTTTCTTTTCATTGTCTGAGGTAGAATTATAGTGTCACTACTGGGTAAGGATACATTACTACAATTATGAAGTAAAATTATTGGCCTCATTAAATTTTGTTAGGCATCTTTGATTAGCATAAAGAATGAGTACATTGAATGCAACCAGAGCAACATGGTAGTGCTGGGAATGTTGACAACACAAAGTTTATTGTCTATTGTTTTTCAAGATTGCAATTTTTTGTTTTATCTTGAAATAATATTTCTTCATTTCTTTATTCTTCTTGTTTTGCTTCTTTCAGTATTTTACTCCTTGTAGTTTATCTAAATGGACTTTTAAAATGTCATCTTACTTATCTTCATCCTCTTAATTACTAGTGAGTATATTATTCTTTGCTTCTGCAATCAAAACAATCAGAAAACAAATACTTAGAAGAGGTTTTAAAACAATTATTTTGCAAATTACTTTGCAGTTTGTCAATATTTATGCATGTCTACCAGCTTTGTGCTTATTCTTTCCAATGTGTGTGAAATTACACACCTCTTTTATATGAGTTCAATAGATGTACATGTTTCCTTTTCCTTTATTGCAATAATTCTTTTGCAACAGCATTTGTGATTTGATTTTTGTTTTGCAGCCTCGATAATCATGTAGAGAACACTGGATACAACCAGAGCAGAACTTGGTCTTCTGGTTTCATATCTAGACAAAATATTCCCAGAATGTCGACAAATCAACCACTTTGGCTCTCACAAAGGTTTTTTGTCTATTCAAAGTTAGATTATCTATTTTAATTGTAAACAATACACTATTCATTCATTCGTTCTTTTTGTTTTCTTCTTTAGAAAACATGCCCCTTGTAATTTATATAAATGAATTAAATCTTTTTACTTATCTGTATTCTCTTAATTCCCTTTTCTTTTAGGACAAGTCTTGATTTATTTAAATGAAGAATATCCTATATTTATGTTATTGTGGATATTATTCTTTGTCTCAGCCGTGACAAAACTGGAAAGTAAATTGTAAAAGCAAGTTTTCAATACATTTTTTGTGCAAGCTATTGGTCTCTTCTCAAATTTATTTTATATGCAGTTTGTCAATGATCTGCAATCTATTGCTTCACGTGGAACTCCCCTTCCCTTAATTTTGTTCAGATTGGTAAAAGCTTTATTTGCGATATTCCTCCTTTTTAATATACTCCCTTCTTATTTTGTTCCTCTTTCTTATGAAATTTCCTGTCCAAAAATGCATTGCTGTCTACTTTTCTGTTCCTTGATCAATTTATGTGGCCTGGCAGATCAGGCATCGACCAGGTAGAACTCAAAATGTTTCCCTATTAAGTTGAGTTTGTTCCTTGAATTATTCATATGAAACTTACACCTTTTTTTTTTTTGTTTTTTGTTGTTGTTTTTGTGCAACTACAGAACAAAGAACGTACTGAGTTACTAGGCTGAATATCGCTTTTTTGTTGGATGGGTTCCTTAGTGTGTAGCACCTTGGTTGAGGTTTGTGGCTTCCCTTTCTATTTCATATACTTTAAAACTTGCTCTGCTCTCTGTTAACATCTTTATGGTGTGTTCTAAAACTTGTATCAGCTTGGGGAGCTTGGGAGACTCTATTAATGAATAAGTTAGAGAAGCAATTCAAGAACAGTAATAAATATGATGTATAGGTTCTTCACATTGTTTCTTTTAATTTTGACCTTACTTGGGACAGTAATATGAGGTATATGGTGTTAAATCTATATATTTGATTAACCCCATCTTCCATGGATGCAGAATGAGCAATACCAACCTAAACTAAACGTGTCAAATTAACGATCATGGAAGTAGTTGCAGCAAATGGACTTCTTCAAGCCTTTGGATTTGTCACTTCGCTAATATCAGGTTCCTGTTATTATGACTATATAGTTAACTTGTGCTTTTCTATTATTGGACATC